>JARGYV010103195.1:0-36724 GCA_029532675.1 Ornithodoros moubata | reverse complement strand
CAAAAAAAAAAAAAAAAAAAAAAAGAAGCTATATGGAACGCGAGAGGTTGACTTTAGACTAAGGGGTACAAAGCCCAGAAGGAAGTGGAAGAATTCACCTCAATTAAATAGATTTGGGCTGTAATTGTTTTTAGATCCCATTTTGATATCCTGTCAGATTTTGTCGTTTTTCTGTTACGCAAACACCCTGTGTATATATCAGGACCAATGCGGTGTTGGAAATGCGCAACTGAATCGGTACCATAGCATTTGCGGATGTGAATGTAGAAGATGATTATTAGACAATTAATTAACGATAAAACTCCGTTACGTCCCGTTCGTCCCGCCCCCAACGTGCTCTCACTGCGACACCCCCGAATCCGTGGAGAATTTCCCTTTGGTCTGCGCTCTCTACTATTTCCATCGCACTCGCATTCTTGTTTGCCGGAGCGCGGACCTCCATTTGACCGCTGAAAACGTATCTATCACTTGGAGCCGCCACCGACTTTCCTGCTGCCTGGTGTGACGAGCTGAACTGACTGACCGACCAATCACCTCATTGGCTAAGTGCCATCTTCAGCAACACCACCACCATAGAACTGGTTCAGCCAGTGCATTTTCAAGATATCAACTGTCACTGTTTACTACGCCACCTGCGCTCTCTACTGCCTGTGGTGATCATGTCATGCGTATTTCCTCCGTTATTCTACGTACCTGTTTTTTATCTTTTATTATTTTTATTGCTTGCCTCAATGTGTAATGCACTGGTCGTATTTCTGGTGCCGATAACAACAGGATCTTCATTTGCGTACGCATGTTCTGTTTCACAGAACGAACGGCAAATTATGAACTATTATTTTATTAGCGTCTGAGAAATGTAGGCGCCAGTAAGCGCAATGATATCGCTCGAACGGAGGTTGGGTTATGTAAAGGTCCTACTGTGCGCTATATTGCGCAATGTTGTGCAATTAGTTGCGTTGGTACAGCTTTCAGTTGGAGTTATGTGGCTCAGGGCAAGGTATAACAAGTTGGTAACAGGAAGCAGCTGAAGGGAGCGTTCGCGTGCAACCTTGGATGAGCTTCAAGATGTACGGGATATGTCGGCAAGCTGTACTCGCACAACCGGGGGAAAGTGGCGTTTGTCGCTCGAAAGGGAAACCTTTGAACCGTCGCAGCAGAAGCGTTTGGTGGCCTAGGGGCATGCGAAGAGCGGAGTGCTTTCGCTGTCTGGTGCTGTCGTAATGTAGGCGTGTTGCGCTGAGCATTTACATGCACCGGAAATCTCGCGTTCGTGTTGTTTTGCATAGCTCGCTTAGCGCTTCGCATTTTATAATACAACAAAGCCTCGGGAGTGGACCAGTGATAAACAGTTATCTCTAAAGTCTTCGCGCCCGTGTTCTGCGGAAAATAATGAGCCATGATTCAGTTTTGTTAAACCATTGTGATAGCGCTCTATAGTTGACGCGAGAGGCTGCAAAGAAGGAATTTGTCGTTACAAAGTACCTGAAGGTTTCCGATGCTGAGAAAGAGATAATTCGGAGCACGACCATCGAGGGAACCTCTATCCCGGAATGTCGCGCCGGGACATGTACAGTCGACGGCGGTCGTGGCATTCTTCCTGGCATACTTCCTTACACGAAAAGAGAAGAAGAAGCCTTGACGAAGAGAGCCTTGTGTATATAATTGAGATTATTGTTTTTGTATCTTTCTTCTCCTTTTTTAGAGCGACTAGAATAGGACCAGCGAAGAATAAGACCAGCGGCGCTGTGAAAGGAGCACGATGTAAACTTGAAATCGTCGTTCGCGATTTGTGTTAGATCACGCAGTTGGCACAGCTACAGCGTCTAATGCAGTTCCTCCTCATGTAAGTTCAAAGGGCATTCTTTATTATGAATTGGGGAATGGAGAGCCGATATTTTCTGCATTCCACCAGGGAAAACGGCGATGAAATTGCGATGCCCCGGAAAAACAAAAAGCAATCGGGAACCGTCATTCTCGACATGGCCCATGTTCTGAACTTCAGCGAGGTTGAACTGCAACAGGCGTTTATGGCATTCTGAAATTTTCGAAACACGGATACGTCGGACTGACAGGATTCAAACTGTCTATTAGGTAGCATGTCTCTCCCGCCCTGAAAGCAATCCGAAACTAGACAGATAGCATCACATCAGCTCAGGCATTGTCAATGGGATAACAACATGTCTAAAAAAAGTAAAGACGTACAGCTGCAAGAATCATGATTTTGTAGTACGCGCGTGGCATACTGTCGCATCAGTAGTGGTGAAACTTCGTCATGATCGTCATGCACGTATTGCGTTGTGTTGAGCGAAAAGTACACCGCCCAACCTAAATTACCGGCCAATCTGAAGATGCCTTCAACCGAGTGGGGAAGACTATTGAGGGGCAGGCTATTGAGGCGCAGACGCCTATACGCTCACCTAAATAAATTGACTGACATGGAGTAGTTATTGACGTCAATCGGAGATGTTGAGTATGTATTCAAACGGCCCAAGTAAGCAGCGGATACGGATTGAGTAAATGAGCGGCTCACAATGAGGCACTTTTGTGCATTAATGCACAACTTCGAGCTTCGACTGCATTCAGTACGAAGCTTAACAGATTACAGTCGAGCCCGTTTATAACAATCTTCAATACAACAATAACTCCGATAGTACAATGGAATTATCTGTTCCCGTCAGCTCTTCCATTGAAACACATGTAAAGAAAACTCCGTTTGTACAATCGTCAGTGGAATACCTTGCTCTGATACAACAATGGGATTTTCTTCTGGATGCGGGCCAAAGATGGAAAAATTCAATAAACAGAGCTCCAATTTTCTTTACGCTGCTACTTACGCTGCTTCTTTCTACCTTTACGCTGACTACCTTTTGTCCTTAGACAAACTCGTAAAACGTGTGTTAGACAGCGGTCCTAAACTCAAACAGGAGTCACGGCTTTAATTGTTTAAATAAAATAGGACTATTCATCTGGACCATCACTGTTCTCACTTGTTTTCAGTTTCTATCAGATGTCGCGTAGCGATTTCGCGGAAGCTCGCATATAACAATGTTCTGATATAACAATTACATTTCGCGTTTCCGTCAATATTGTTATAAACGGGCTCGACTGTACTTACTTTTAACCTTTTCTAATTTGTTTTTGCATATATATTACTACTGTGGGATAGTATATCCGCTGCTACACGTACAGACTGATGCAACAGTTCAACTCATGATAGATGTTGGTATGGTATGGTATGGTATGGTATTACGAAAAAAGGTATGGAGGGTGTGCCCACCTTCTATGGCCAGCCGGCAACTCCAATCATGATAGGATTGATTTTGCGCCGCCCGTACTGTAACGGGGCTGCGATGGGACTCCGTTTCTCTGCATTCATCTTCACAATGGTAGCAATCGAAGTAGTTTTGCTTCGATTGTTGATTTTCTATCTTGTTTTGATGTAATAGTGAGTAGCGCTTGATATAGCGGCATTTTCAGGATGCCAAAATGCGCACAGTGTAGCAGACATTACTAACTGTTGTTCCTCTCACACATGCAGATTGCAATGAGTTACACCGACTGCGCCGTGAAAGTAACCGCAGCTGTGTTTGGAGTCACAGTCCTGCTTACCACGGTGTTTCCAGTACCAGACCTGTTGTCAGCTGTTCTTCCCCGCTGGATATGGATGTTACCTGTTTCCTGGTTTCTAACCTTTTTCTGCAAGACCTTGATTTTGAGCGTTCTTTGCGATTCTACAATTCCATCGGCAGATCGTAAAGCTGTTCTTATTACAGGTAGAGTTCAACGATTTCTTGGCTCTAAGGCTGCGTTTGCAAACGTTTTTCTCGGCCGTATTTTTATTGGATAGAAAATGAATTCATTGAAGTATGGGCCTGTTCTCAATCGGATCCGCGTACAACGTCCAAAGTCGGGCGGCAAAAACGACTGTGTAAATCCAACATAAGGCCGGATTCATACAGCTTCCGCCATTACAACAGCTGCTGATAGTCTGCCCAGTATGATGGCAAACGTGTTTTGAAAATGCAAATCGAAGTCTGCATTACTTCCTGTCCTGCATGTTTTAGAATGATTCTTATTTGTATATATATACATAAACTTACGCGTGTTTTGATATATGTTTTTGTTCGTTTTGTGAACCAACAGCCCCTGATTATTTATTACCACTTAAAGGTCTAGGAAAGTTATTCCCAAAATAATCCTGTGGTTTCCTCATGGACCATATTAGGTTCATACCAAGTACGGCTTTAAACAGCCCCGTGGTTTTCGGGAAACAAAATGAAAGGGATGAATAACGTCATTTCCTGTTTCAGCCTGTTTCGGTATCTTACATCGCATTCTCCCCGATGACAACGTCATCGATGGCGTTTTCAACTTGTCACTATACATTACGCGCTAGCTTCCCCCTACGGCTACGACGTGGCGCCGTGGCGCCATCTATCGCGGCGTCGTTCAGACTCTTCAATACTGCTCACCACCTCTACGCTTACCAGCGCCACAGCGCCACTGCCAAACCGGAAACATCTGCCAAAGGGAGCAAAATCTGCTTCCGTGAAATGCAATAGTGCGGCAGAAAAACTACGATTCGAAATCCTGCTCTCCGGTTGATTGGAAATATTTCACTCGGAGCTTGACCAACGGATTAGGAGTCTTACAAAGCGCTGTCGCAAAATTAGCATTGCGGCCGAAGTCTCAATATCCACGAAGTGTTTACGTAAATATGTTGCTGAAAACAACGTGCCCAGCCAAGGCCAGTGTAATAACAACGATTTTATCACCCTTTCTCTGTTAACTATTAATATTTTTAAAGCATAACGCCGAAACATTAGCGTTGTAGCTTTTGGAACGTTTTATATCTCAGTTCGTCCGCCGGATTCCAAGAAAGTAGCGTTAAATAAGTGATAGTGCAGACATGGGCAAGGTTCCGAAACAGCTGCCGTAAGATGATGGCTGTGCTGGTCTTGCTAGGAGGGTGTGCCACTTCTAAAGCACTCTCATCTCCTGGATATTCAAAAACACACGATGGCGTTCAAGGCAAAAAGCAGAATCCCGTAAGCACCGTGAACATGATATCTTGCACGACACTGCCTTTAGAACAACAAGAGCCTCAGTGATTCTGTTTGTTTGTTTCTGTTAGGTCTGCTCTACACCACCAACCTTTATGGGACGTCGTCGTTAAACAATAGGTTCATTCGCAGGGTGTGACAGTGGTTTCGGCCATGCTCTTGCGAAACGCCTGGACACGCTAGGTCATAAGGTCTACGCATGCTGTCAGTTTCCTGATGGCCCGGGAGCACAGAAATTACGAAACTCCACTTCATCCAACGTGCACATTATAGGTCTGGACGTCACAGACACGAAAAGCATCCATAATGCTCGGAACAACGTCGAGTCCACATTAGGAGAACACAGTAAGTAAATATGCACATCTGAAGACAGTATAAGAGACTAAAGAAAGAAAAAAAAAAAAAAAACGCCTACGGTAATTAATGTGAAAATTACGTTATATGCCCATAGAAAAGTTTGCATATGTAGATGGGAACAGACATTATACGATAAAGCACACCATGCCGGCGCCTGGATCCGCTCCTCGACCCTGCTAATTTAGGATGCTGCCGGTTATACCACATCGGAATGCCTTTCCCGTGAAAAGCTCTCCCTCTAGCAGATCGAGACACACGCGTCATTCAGTTCCTCTTGTTTTTATTTTCTCAATACGTGTTTTCTCACTGACACACGCATTTATGAACTGGGCTGACGATATCTTGTGCAAGAACACACAAGGTGCAGCCGGCCCTTATAAAAATGAGGCTCAGGGCCCCAAGGCGCTTCTTTGCTTCCATATGATCCCATAATCATCTTCCTCGACTCCTTCTTTTCTGAAGTCTGAGACATCGCAATAAATGTGAGTCGGACCTGACGTTTGCAAATATTGTAGCAACGTCCCCCGAGGGGAAGAATGAAGAGAGACCGGCACAAGGCACAGACAGTCCGTATGAAAAAATACGGAGCGATTAAAATGAAAAGAAAGGGAGATGCGTAGTAGAAACTGAGATGAAGACGACAGCTGTCATTACTCTGCGGTTCATCACTGATTCTGCTTGTTCCTATCTTCAGCTTAGATATCCATCCCAGACACGAACCTCTTCACGTCTTTCTTACAAATGTATGCTGTTGAAACTCGCAAACGAATCAGAGAGCGTTAGATATTGCTAAGTTTGGGGCATCCTGCACCATCGCATGTGCTCTCTTTCTCTGGCGACATTTTTCTGTCGAATTTCAACCTCACACTTTCTTTTTCTTTTTCAGAGCTTTGGGCCGTGGTTGCCAATGCAGGCATCGCTGTCCACGGATACCTGGAATGGTCTCCAATGACAGATATCCAAAGAGTATTTGACGTCAATGTTTTCGGTGTCGTGCGCACCGTCAAAGCTTTCACGCCGCTCATTCGTGAAAGCCGTGGAAGAGTGATCATCACCACAAGCTTCGCAGGTAACTGTTCCGTTACTGTGCAGTCATGTTATACAAGACACTGCAATCGACCGCACAGTATCATCCTCGTTTACTTACAGGACGAGTTTCGACTCCATTTCTTGTGCCCTATTCCATGAGCAAGGCTGCCGTCGTATCACTTGTGGAAGGTCTTCGTGCTGAACTCGACCGCTTCGGCGTCCACGTCGTGTCTATCGAACCGAATATGTACAGGTACATTATAGTTTATAAGGATGTTGTCTGTCGTGCGTGAACAGCGAGTTTGCAGCGCCCGCATGAAACCTCGATTATTGATCTCGTTCCGGGTATGCAAGGAAACCATTATATTGCACTCGGAAACCGGTCGTGGCGCAACTCTCATGTTGGGGATGATTGATGTTTTCTAAATGTAAGTTTAGCAGATCTCAAGTTAGGAAATAGATTGAGCGGTTGATCTACGCCTCACGGTTTACATGACAAACAAGAGTAGGAGACAGGCAAAGAGCAAAAGATAATTGTTAGTTAAGCGACAGATTTGGTAACAAATTGCACCCCCACCGATATTGTTCTGTTAAATGAGTGTGCCAATAAAATGATATAGAACAACAACAACAACGTTAAGTGGGGTGATTCGCCACTATAGAATTACACCCAGACATTCCAAATCTGAATAACCGAAAGAAGACAGGAACACGTCCCTGTCCTGTTCCCGAAACTTGTTTAAATACGCCAATGAAGAAACCTATAAAGAAAGACAGCAAGATGAAGATTTCCTGCAAAATATTAAAAATATTTATCTGGAAGTAAACGTACTAATTGCACATAGCACTTAACAAATCGCACATATTTTCTTTTCTTTTGTCGTGGGCTTTGACGAGAGAAAGTGTATACTAAATAGGCCTGGGAAAAATTGAAGGATCTGATCCCATTGGTCAGTGGGCAAGGAAAGAAGAAGAAGAAGAAAAAAGAAGCAGATAGTTCAGGAACTATTTCGAGCAGAAACAACATGAAACCGTATATTTGATTGAAATCCTCGTGGCTGCTCCTAAGGTATCTTGACCATCACGAATTGTATGGTCAGCGATTGTTTTGTGTCACGTTAATGTGATTTCAAAAGAAGCCTGCAGGAAAGTGGTCTGTCGAATAGCGTCAGATTTCTACAGATTAATTTCGAGCTCTGCAGCAACCTGGCTACCCCGATTCGCCACGTGTAAAAGAAAATATAATAATAATACAGTCGGGCCTACATAAGACGGCCACAGTTACCACAAACGGTCTCTTATTGCGAATGAACATGTTTGCGCCGTCACGATGCACGTTAACGAGCCTACAACGTCAAATTCGTCAAAAAAATGTCGACGATCTGCTGTTTCTGAGCAATAATTAATGCATTACCTCTTTTATTGATGTGACTAAAGTTTTCTACAGTTGATTTGCGCACTCAAGCCACCAGTAGCGAGAAATCCATAGCATGACTCCCGAGCTCGTTTCCGTTCAGCGGGTAGGGTTTACGTACTTCCGGTAAACTATGGCGGCTCCCATGAGTAAGCATTCGGTGAGAGGAAAGGTATTTTCGAAGTTGAATTAAAAAACAACGCCGGCGTTTCCAGCGGTATGATGGATGCGAGTCATTTATTGCTTTCACTGCAAACGACCGTCAAACGGTTGACCTGCGAGTTGTCACGGGCCCTTTAAGATCCAGCAACTTAAACAACCTATCACGAGCCTGGTACGTGATGCACTTAAAGCCGAACTTCACCGCCAAACATAGTGACAGCCAATCACCGTTTAGAATGACATCGTTCGCTCATTCCATTGGTTAAAAACGGTAGACATTCCGAAATATGACTAATCCCCGTAGTGTTGCGTGGAATAGTTATGTGAGGTGTGATTATTCCCAAAAAGATTTTCCTCCGTCTCTTATTTCAATTTCATTTGTTTCCTCTCTTTCGTCTTTTCCAGAACCAACATGCCACCGACAACAACCACCGAAATCGAAGCCATCTGGGAAAAGCTTCCAGAAGAAACTAAAGCGGCTTACGGTAAAACATGCATGGACGAAGCAATGGAGGTGGTCCGCAGCTTCACTTTCATGTGCTTGGACGACCTAAGCACTGCGGTTGCCTGTTTCGAACATGCCATTCGCTCGCAGTATCCTCGAGACAGATACTGCTGCGACCGAACTCTAAATCTAATCGCAATGAAAATAATCTCCTGGCTTCCCGAAGAGTTTCATACCTGGAGCAGAAGACACCTCACTGACGTACTGTATATCCAGAAACGATTTTGCAACTTTTTCTTCAAGCACACCAACGTCAAAAAAGGGACGTAAAGATTGTAAGCAGACACCATAAATTGTCAGTGGTGCTGCATTGGGTCCCTTACCTTGTGTGTCTGGTTGCCGTGTTTACTTTCTCCTCCTTCTGTCGCTCATTTGCGAAGTTCTTGTTCCTTTCCTTCTTTTTCTTAGGACGTGAAACACCCAGCTTGAAACATGTGTCATATTCGCTGCCTATTGCACAATGCCTCAGTCGTAGAACCGGTCAGGGTTGAAGAACTAAGTTGGATTTCACTACGTCTTCTGCTATTGCGGTTTTCTAACCAAACGTTCATTTGCCGGAGACCCTGCGTGCTATCTTATCAATCAGCACCATCATGCGCATTGATTTTTCAAAGGCCCTGAAACTTCTCATAAATCATCGGGCACATCGTTATCAATACAGTGAACACAGCACAATCAGCCCGACGATGGGCTGGGAAAAAGCTGCGTTGTAATCGAGCTCCAGAGTTAGTGTAAGCGTGGTTTGGCTTCCTGCTTTACATCCTTTCGTTTCTCTTCGCTACTTGCGTGGCATGTTGTGGCAATGAAAACTAGCCTAGCTAGTTTTCATTATTCGTGAGCGGTTCATCCGCTGCAGAGGTCATGGTTAGTTGGCCATGATACTTTTCCATTACACGTCGGACACCTTTTCGAGACACGCGGAGGCAGTATTGCCTCCATGTGTCTCGTCTCCTCTCCTCTTGTCACGACTCTCAACTCCTCTTGTCACGAAACTCGGCGAAACTATAAAGAGTAACCGCCATTAGGCTGCCGGATGTCCAGTCGTAAAGTTCATAATCTAAAGGTCACGGAAACAACCGTCGATTGTTGATGGAAATCAGGAAGCCCGTTCCGAACTTTATATCCTCGGTGGCAGGCGTGTAGCATGTAGCTACAAGGGTTCAAAGTGTGTTTCGTAAAATAGTGTGGGTGTGATCACGGAGTGTCAACATGTTCTGTTGGCACCTAGCACTTCTGTTGGCAAACCTGACACGCCTTTGTTTCCTCCAAGGAAGGTCGTTAGAGCAGCTGAACTGTTTTTTCGCGACGAACGTGAGGGGAAATCAAGTTGTGCACAGACTATAGCTGTACTGCTCCCAGCTGCGACTGTAACGCAGTATAATTTTTACGAAATCCTTCCACACAGAGTTATCTAATATATGAGACGTGGTCTGGGTGCAGGGGTACTTCCATTGTTCATCTGTTAATAAAGTTTATGCGTATATAAAGATAGTTTTCCTACTTCAAGACAATACAATACACATACATGCCAGCAAACACTACCTTGTACTGAAAGTTACTGACGAAAAACCAAAACAACGGGTTTGCCAGCCACCCTCCTCATATTTTTCTTTTTTAACCTTCCCTTCCCTACAACGGGTTTGCATACTGCGACCTGGTTGGTTTACTGAAGATCGATTTCCCAAGCTCCCGTGAATGTTGTGAGCCGTAACGAGGAAAACTGCATTAGATTCGTTCATATATTTATTTTTAATTTGTTATCTTTTTATATATATATATCTGCGCCCCATGTTCGCTACGCCGTGTCGGATGCATCCCAAGTGGGAACAGGGTATTGCAAACGATGTTGCCAAGCGGCATGGTTGTTACTGTGCGCACGTGATGTAGTATACGCTCAAATTTCGGTGAAGTTAAAGTACAAATAAGCACTGTTGCTCCAGATGAACTTGGGAATTCGTCACACCAGGCTCTGTTGTACACGATAAAAGAGGGGGGAAAATGCGCACCAGATTTTCTCAGACGTACGTCATGTACATTTTGTATCGGTACTGGTAGAAGAGTAAAGTGTTTCCTGTTCTTTTTCACTATACGTACATCACCTTTGCTTTTTGTGCGTTTTTCTTTCATCCTTTTCTTCCCCCACCCCCTCCTTTCTCTTTCTTGAAAGGTGCACTCAACACGCAATAACCTCCACGGGCCTAACTCAAAATATGCTAAACGCTTGTGCGCAGACCAAGAAAGCGATGGAATAACAAAAGGAGGAGCAGAGCATGATACGCCAGATGGAAACGGGAAAGTTCGCGAAACAATAGATTCTCTTCACTGATACCCTGCAATAGATACGAAGCCAGTAGTAATAGCAGTTTACCTAGGTAGTCACTAGCGTAAACACGCGTTCATCTCTCTCATTTATCTTTACTTTTTTACTTTCTTTTTCTTTCGTTCTTTTTCTTTTTTTTTTTTCGGAAACCAGATGCATCCCGTAGACTCCTCCCATAAGGTTTTCAACAAAACTAAGCAGTGGAAAATATCATTCTCTTTAATGGTTGGCACTCAGTGCACTACTTTTTCACACGCAATTCCAAGGGAAAGTAGCAGTGTAGTAGAGCTGTGATTATGTGCATCCCGCAAGTGTTGAATTCTATAATGAGTGGGAAAGATTACTGTAATTATATTTTGGGTGATATATGGGACTATAGCTTTTCTAACTTACGCATCCTCAAGATGCAAGCGAAGAATTTTTAAGGGCCTTCCTGAAACTGTTCAGAACACTGACATCGAAAAAAGTCAAGCAGTTCCTTAGTATTACCACACTTTTTGTAATTACTATTACGCAATGTACTAAATACTGGACAGCCATTCCATATTCCTTCAACAGCTGGGTAAATTATACCAATTCTGGGTATCATTTTCACCAAGCTCCACGCTCGTTTACTTAGAAAAAGACAACGTGTAAGATTACAAGATATCTCGCTGTTTTTTGGTCTTTTTTTTTTTTAACTATGGCATTAAGCTACGCAGATAGCACACAGAAAACACTGTGTACGAGTACCCATGAAAACGTAATATTGTCGGAACTGTTGCTATCAAAGTAATTTAGTGTTCTCTGCTTTTCACATTTCGCTGTTTGCCTCTTCATATACAGAATTACTAAACAGGCGGAACAACTGGCAACTGAGCTGTGTTGCATTCTGAGAAATAACGATTGAAAACATTATTGCGCGCACTCCCTGCATTCTATCTATAGATGTTGCTTTCATCAGCTAATGCAACAGAATTTCTCATGAGCGACGTGGAATACGGTATGTCGACATTTCAGCGCACGCGAATCGAACGCCGAAGAAAAGGTAATTAAATATTTGCTTACACGGACAGATCATTTTGATGCAGGAAATGCGGGCTCATTCAACAACGCACAGCACAACGGCTCGCATATAATGTAAAGGTCAGATGTTGCTCCACAGCTTAGTCACACTGCATAAAGAGATGCGAGACGATATGGGCTATTATCAGTGATGTTTTCGGCTGCATGAATTGCAAGAATGGGCGTCCTAATGGTGCGTGGTAAAAAGATCCATGTGATTACTTTCGTGAAATATGTTGCTTGTGTTCCGCAGCAGCTTCCGTGACGGTTCGCGCGTCGCTCCGTGCGTTCGTGCCGTTCCTGTACATGCTTTGAAACATTTAGTGCTTGCGTTGGCCATCCCGCTTGATCATATTTTCTGTCGTATATTGCCTAGTATGTAGATCCCAACCAACACAAGGTTGCCCAAACCGTTTTTATGCAAAGTGGGACAAACAGAAAATGGAAAATTCCAGGCTGATATCACTTCCGACTATTGTATAAATGCGCTTTTTTTTTCTCTTTGTCAATTTCTTTTTCGTCAGCTACATAATTACCTGTTTATCGGGTTTGTTCAGCGAGCCTCTGAATAGAGTACGTTCTGAGTGAAAAAGCAACCGGCACCGCAGTCTCTGGTCTGACTCGAAAGGCTAACTACTTTGTTAACAATTTTATCCTAATATGAATCTTAACAATCTTACATGAGTTGATGGAGCGTTGTGGTGAGTTGTTGCATGCTAGCACTGGCGTTTTCATTTTGCCACGCGCTACGGAAGAGTTTAGAGGCCCTTAATTAACCCCTTGTATAATTACGCCTCGCAGCATAACAGTCGAGTGGTAGAGCACACCCGGACGTCGACGACGACGTTTTGTAATGTGAAGTAGAGAATAAGTTACTGAGACCAAAGTGTAACTCGTTACTTCACGTTTTACACGTGCATTTAGGCCAGCATCGGAGCGAAATGTTCCTTACCCTATTATTATGAGTATTGCAGTAAACTAAGGCTTTGATGTTTGCATGGACAGTAACTACGGCCTATATTATATTCTCTGCTGGAAAATGATATATTGGAGCAATGGAGGCACATAGTACTGCGTATTTTTTAATTTCTTATTCTGACAGCTGATATGCATCGCTGTGGTGGGCATCAAGGTTAGAGTATTTGAATCAGAATGTGTCAGGGTCGTTCGTACGGTGACCCTGAGTAGTGTCTGACCCAAAACAAGGGCGCCCCCAATTATGATCGCGGTTTCACTCGACTAGATGGCTTTGGTTTGCATGTGCTAACTGCCACTGCAAAAAACACCCTCTATTGTTTACGCCCGTGAACAGGTTCTGCCGCTCAGCCCAGCAGCTGCGTGCAGTTTTGGCATGAGACCCTTCTTGTTTTCCTAGACTGCCCGGCTTGTCTTGGCAAACTTTTTACGCAAAAATTTCCACGCGCATTTCAGTGTGGAGAGAGCTCATTTTGTAGTTTATACCATGCTCACACATGCTGCTTGTATGAAAAAAAGTGCGCTATTTTCCCACCCACCGCACTTCGCAGTTTACGCTGGCGCGTTAACTAGCAGCCGAAGGATTAAGATAGTCTTCTGACACCGACGCTAAAGCGGAGTCGTGGGGTGACGTAGGGAGTGACGTATATTTCATACAGCTTGCGAACGCTTTGGCAATTTTGACTTCAAGTATGCTTCGGAAACATCTTGATTTGTTGTGGGGCCCCCGAAATACAGGCAGGGTTCAGTGCATGGTTATGATTCTTTCTAACAAATTCCCCTCCAACCGGAGCAAACGCGCAGTATCAGTTACAAGTACGAAGTGCTATAAAAAAGCTGCCATTTTCTACAAACTTGCCATGCTGAATGGCATTGTTTGTCTTCTCTTGTTCTTTGTTTTGTAACATGACGTTTGTCTTTGCTGTCTAAATAATGATATTGCCTGTAGAACAGACGATCTGAAAGTGAAACCCGTAAAGTGGTTTTCTTACGTTCGCTTACTAGCCGCCACTACGCGTTCTATTCGTGTCAGTCGAGACTTATCGGAGAAGATTTCGTAGACAACATAGTGTTACTTTTCGTTGCAGTCACTGAAACTACTGTCAAGTTTACTGTCTCGCATGTTAGGAACAGAACACTTTCGTGCCAGCGAATACACGGCTTTAGGAAATTCCACAACGCATTGCGTTGCTTAGGAACTGTACCCAAAGTGCAGTATGAGCGAGCAGTAAGAGTAAAGCGGTAGGAAGCATCGAAGAAAATAAGCCTTATTAAATCTTGTGATCCCGTAAACCCGTGTAAAAGCTAGAGAGAAATAAAAAGACATGGACAAGCTGTTTTTTTTTTTTTTCACCGATACTTCACATGGGCCTACGCTACATGCGTAAATGAAGAAGAAACCGAAACAGTTTGAGCCCCTCGGACTCTTTTCCGGCAACCATATTCCCATAGCTCACGATGGAAATTGGTGTTCGGAGGCTGCAACACAAAAGCGGGGACTGAATACGCAAGGAAGTCTCAACTTGCCATTAGGACAATGAAAGAAGGAAGACACTGGAAAAGGCTAGTCAGCTGTAGGACATCGGACCGGAACGCCAGGGGTATTGGGTTTATGTGCTGCAGCTCACTAGTCCTTCAATGTTCATTCTTCGTTCCCATAGATTCTTCGTGGAGCAATGCCTTCCGGGATAAAAGCTTTATGGCTCCAAACAATAGTTATTTCGCTTTTGGTTTAACCAGGTCCACGTTAGTGTGACGCTTCCTTAGTAAAGGGGTACTGATCGAGCGCGAGTCGTGTTGGTCGGGGGATCCACCAGAGTAGCAGATCTTAATTATACAGACTAACCTCTCTAAGCTGCTTTTATTGATGAATTTCGCCCCAGTAAGCTGTCTGTTTCCTTCTATCACAATCTCTCCTTCTCGACGAGTACCTGGTCCACCTTTGAGGCCCTTCCTCTTCGTAGCCTGCATAACTCCCGTTTACAAGTCCCGTCGCGGCACAGGCCCTCATAACACTTCTATTGCGCTGTCTACACCCGAGAGCGAACGCAATGCCGAAAGCAAACATAAGGAAAAGATGATGGCAAATATGGGGCCTTTGTGTTGAGATGAAGCGATCTTGGCAGCATTTTATCCGTCGATTATGGGAACTTATGCCACCGTGAAGAATGGAAACGCAGACAACCGTGACGGTCCAAAATGCAAGATGGACTCCTGCATATTTCTGGCCCGCGTAGATGGCAGTTCTATGAACCATGCAGAGCCTCAGCACGGTACAGTGACTTCATATGCAAACAGACAACTGTACCTGAGATTGGCGTAAGATTTCGTGCTATGCATAAGTGGGAATGTCCTTTCCATTTCGACGACTTCGTATAGTTGGTCGTAGTTGAGGGCAGGTCTTTGAGGCTTCTGTCATGTCAAGTCATTAGCGTTAAGGAATTGACCGAGACAGGCCGGTCATGCACATGCGAAGAACGACTGACGCCACGGAAATGTTGGAGGAAAGCAGGAAATTTTTCTGGCGCAAGTTAAATATACCATTTGAAATCGCTAATGCCAGAAATCTAGTCGCAGCGAATGCGATGCTATTCAGTCGAATAGCGGAGCAGTTCAGTTGTTCCCTTATGTTGAGCGGGAAGACAAGCAAGCAAGAGCATACTTTTCAACGAAATAGATTGGAGCCGTCTCTTTTCCCTCTGGTTAGTAGTCACTTAATATTTGTTATTTTCCCACAGTACCCAAGTTACAGCAACGATGTCCTTTCAGTGTCTCTGCTTTTCTCCTGTGGCTACACAAAGACGCAGACGAAATTATAACTGTATTTGATAAAGTCAAGTTACTATAAGTTAAAGTTTGTGGCTTGAGTGCAAATAGAAACCTCGTGGCAGTACGCTCATGTGGTGAACCGCACACCATCATCAGCATTTATTGTTGTTGTTGTTCATGTTTTGTGACGTGAATGCCCCTAGAGCCAAATTCACGAACGAAGGTCGTACTCCTGCGAAAACAAGGTGTAGTACAGCTGCAATACCCTATGATCATGAACGACACACATGAAAGATTGATTGGCATGTAACGTTATATAAATTACGCACGGCACAGGTGCTAAATAAGGTCACTGACGTTGACTGCACGAGATTGCTCCTGTCCCGTTGGAAATCCTAACTACTTCCACTAAAGTGCACGGTGACCTCTTGCTCGCACAAAACCGAGAAACCGATGACACGAAGCATAATCGGCATATGATCAAACTTAGCTGGGCAGAGATTGCAAGTTAATATTCCAGGCAGTGGCGCACCACATTTGGCTTTGGGACATCTGTTCTCAAACAAGAACCTCGAGGTGAAAGTGGGAAACAAGTAAGCGGTAAGTGATGAACCGCTTAAGCAGAAAAACCGCAATTAGGTACGCTAAGCAACTACCACAGTTCACTAACTAGTAGCTTCCGCTACAGTTTTGCAAGCAGCTGAAAGCTAGTCTTTAACAACATTTGCCTAGATGAGTTAACGATCCAAATAATAAAGTCGTTGATGTTGTCAACTTCGTGTAATCAATAACACCCGGTTCCTACATATGACAAAACAAAAAACAAAAAAAAAAAAACAAAAAACCGCTAATTTCTCCAGACAACACGCTCTGAATATATCGTGGTATAAATTACGTACAATTTGTGCTAGTTTTTATTCTTATTTATTTATATTTATATCTTAATGAGCGATGGTCGCCAAGGTACGAACAAATTTGTTACGGTTCAGCAGACAGAACGGCCAGTAGCAGGTGAGCTGTTGCTGATGAACAACGACGATAAACCCTGAGATGTTGAAACAGAAAAGCATACTTTCGTTGTGTCGTTTTACTGTTCCCCAACTTCGGGTTTGTCGTCGCTGTTACAATTCATTCCGCGAGCCCAGAAAAAGACGCTGAGAAGAAATAAAATAAAAGTAAGATCGCTTTCGTTTCGACGCCATGACTGCATCCACAAGAACGACTTTCGCTATTTCCGGATCTACGGGTAGGAAAGCAGGCGGAGCTGTTCAGCTTTGAAGGAAGGAAACTTCCTACATCGTATTTCCTCCTGACCGCACAAATGCAATTCACCATTTTTGCCAGTTCCTAATTATAGCGGCGGGTGAAGTGCATTGTCACTGTCCCCTTGTTCTATCTTCGCGGCTTTAAATTGGCTTTGCAGCGAAGGGGAAAAAAATGCCTTATAAAAGAGACAAATAAATGCAGACAGTCGGGTGAGGGAATTCCATCGTACCAGAAGGTGATGTGTTGGAGCGGAAACCAAGCGAGTATTATAAGAAAATTTGTGCTCAGAATTCATGCGTTTGTGTAGAGTTACCTAGAAAGACGCTGTAAAAAAAAAGTATTATGTCCATTCTGATGTGCGATGGTATGGTAAGGACACAGGAGCTGGGGAAAGGCCAGTCAGACCATGGACTTGCTAGTTCATTAAAAAGAGAAGCCAAAGGGGAACATTATTCATTATAAAAACAAAAATAAGTAAGCAGTAAGAGTAGCAGAATGAAATGGAATTAAGCGGAATAATGATGTTTCTGGTGCCTTCTGGAAAGGGCACAGAGGGCTGCGGTCACACACCACAGCCCAGAGTGCGGCACAGGCGATTGTGATGTGAAAGCTCAGTGTTTATAGGTGTCGCCCAGGGTGATCTGTCGCACACGTTCTGGTGCTATTGTAATCTGATGTTATTGATGTTATAATATGACGTTATGGCTGTCTAAAATGTAAAATGCACAGAGTCCTTGCACAGAGTCCACCCGCGAAAAATTTAAGGGTTCGACACCTAGATCAGGTTAAAGCGAACGCATGATGGCGAAAGCGAAGACCGTTCCGTGTCGCAGAAGTTGCAAGGGCCGAGACAACTCGCGGGTACATTGTTTGATTTTCATTTACTGTATGCCATGAATTTCTGCCTCCTGGCGGCTAGAATGCACGAATCACTTTTGCAAACCGGTGGACCTTATGTGCGTAAGTATCCCGGTTCGTCAACATAAAGAGCCAATGGCTTTAAATACTGGTCGCAAACAGCAGTTCATCAAGATTATTTCACAGATTACGAATGTGTTAAAATTATATGAAAACTCTTACTGCGATACTACGTTATGCCGTCAGGAGGACAATTGTACAAGGTCGTTTGTGACGTCACTACTCCTCTTCCCCAGTAGAGCGAGGAGGAAGAGAAGGAACCGCGAGGCGTATTACGGCGCGCGCGATTTAAATTGAAATTACCGAGCCAATCATCGCGAAACATTGCAGGGGTGTTTTATATCTTCCGTCATTCAGTATTCAAGCAAAAAATCTTCAGGAAAAATTTGTTGCCTCGGGTCCATTACAGCAGTCATGCATCGACGGCATGTTTCAAAGCGTAGTTGGTCAAGATCGGTGCGACAAACTTGTGGGGTAGTTCGTCGTCCAGGGGCTGATCTGGATGCTACTCGGTGTACTGCCGATGATTTCTTCATTTTCTGCTGCCCTATCGCACATGCGGGACCGCAGACTAATGAATTGGAGGTCTCCTCTTGCCTTCTGTTCGCTGGGGACCTCAAGTTGGTCGGCTGAAAGACGGCTTTCCTGCGACAGATGATATTTTCATGGCCGTGAAAACCGCTGTCCCTTCGAGTGACTTCGCCGAGCTACTGTTCAGCGTTTGATCAGCGTTTGATCAGATGCGTTAACAAAGAAGCACGGGAGGATAACGGACGGTATCTTTGAGCGTCAGCTTCTGCTGAAGGTATATCCAACCGCAACGTAAACAATAAATTTTCCATGCACGCCTCTAAGCCCAGTTACTTAAACCCGTGCCTGACACGCGCGCAAGTCAAGCATCGACATCTTCCGGTAGCAAATGTAGCGTTGGAAAGAGCGGCGCTACTGTCGGTAGGCAGCGTTAGTGGTATTGCCCTACTTCGCGGAACGAGTGGCGGTAGTGGAATCGCGCTACGCTTCGACATCAGTAACGAAAAATGGTAGTTCGCTACGTTTTCCCGGGAGTGGGTACAACACTGATAACAACTCTGTTTGCGGACGTAACGAGCGTTATGAATGCGCAGGCTCAGCTGAGGAAAGTGAAGTGGCAAAAGTTACGTCGGGAATCCACTACAGCCGCATCGAGTACCCTCTGCCCTTAGCCTGGTTGCAGGCGAAGCCCAACCTTGCCCAATAAACAAGTTACCACATACAGATTTATCTGAATTGGGTGCGTCCATTCACTGTAGGAAACATTAACAAACAGAATTAGAAAACAACGGCGACGTTTCCAGCGGTGAGAGTGATGTGTGACATTTATTGCCCTCAGGGCTTGTACTGTGAATGGAAATCACACAGTTGACCCGCGAGTTGTCTTCTTCATTATTTATCTTCGTTCGTTCGTTCGTCTCGATCTCCTTGAAGCGCTTTGGTGCTGATAGTGTCGGAAGCAGCGGCGGAAAAAATGTGAAGTTACTCGATAAGTTTAACTGCACTTGGTACTAACACAACAAGCTCCGGCCCAGGTAAAAACATAAGGTTAGAAAAAAAAGCAAGGTGTTTGGCCTGTAGTAAAGCACAATTGCATTCTTTGCGGCACAGTTGTTATTTTGTGGCAATATTAGAAGAGCAGGACTAAGTAAGTTCCTTGAACAGACGTCCCTTCTTGCAAGCCCTCCGCTTATGGTGGTTCGGGTGTCAGGGAACCTTTATAGCAGTAGGTAGTGCTACAGTAGCAACATATACATTGTTCACCATCTTTGAAAAGAGACCAGTTTCCCTCAACAATCGCGGGAGGAATGATCGCTGACGAAGACATTGTAGGATGGCATTAGTTTGTCATTATCGATGACATCACGCTCGTTGTCACCGTTAAATGCCTCAATAAGCTTTAAGGAGTGCTTGCAGGAATGATAAAATAGCTGTAGAAGAGCATAGATTACAGTGAGATGAGGTTTATACATGACTTGCACGAAAAGCCAGAGATTAGATGGAAGATGATACAAAAGGATTTTGTAATGAAGCGCTGTTTCCTGTGGGGAATACGACGAGCTGCGACAATGTGAAAGCTCTTAGCAAAGAAAGGTTGTACAGAAGTTAGTCTGTTTTTTGGTCTAATTGAAAAGAATGCCAGCTATAGCACTGGGATATTAGTTTGCTGTATAGTCGCATAAATGTGTGATATTTCTTATAACTTTGTAAGTAATAAACTTAATGACAAATATTATAATGCCATATCATCATCATGGTGGTAGCATCATGGTCATTAGTACTGATACTACTTCTACTTCTGTAAATGATGATGATGAGGTGGGATGTTTCACTGAAGGTCATGCAGTATACACTACCCCGTTCATCCTGAGTTGAGGTACGAGATGAAGAGGAATTGTGTACAGTTACAAACGTCAAGCAGCAGCAACAAGAAGGACCACCACCAGATGCATATACCTACACACTGGCCTACAGTTCAGACAGAAGGTGTCTTTGTGAGGGGAAGCTCAGGTGATGTCAAATAAAACATCGGAGTAAGGCTTTGTTCGTCCAAGGGTCAAGTAGTTTCGGCAAAGTGAACGGGCGAGAATCTAAGATGTTTAACTGTTCCTAGATGTGGTGCCGTTCTGTCACATACACATAGTTGGAAGCACAGAAGATTTTCACTAGGGGCAGAAACAACACAGTTTGGGCACAGCATGAAACCTCAGCGACCAAGCTGATGGATGTAAAAAAGGATGACCTTTGGCCGGAGCCTAAGAATAAGAGATTTGAACGGACGAGGACAGTGTATAGAATGCAGAACGGCAGCTCAGGGTCCACCACATGCAGCAGGGAGCGGTCGCTAATGCCGTGGCGCCATTGCTTGCTGGTCACAATGGACCTTCTCTGGAATAAATGTGATCATCTATCCCCGTTAGACAACATGACAGAAGCGGTGCTGGCTGTGAAATTAGCCACCAATGCGACTGCCTCGCTACCTTGACTCCAGTATCCTCTCGAAGTATCCACTGAAGGGCCAGATGATGTCCTGCTTTCTTTGGCACTTTACACGGCTGAAAGACGTCCGACACTACTGGAGCTAGCGAACCTCGGATGTCCCTGTCATTGTACATTGTAGTGCTGCTTTAGAATAAGTGTATAGGATCCTCGGCTGAGGCTCAAGACGTGTCGCGTGCTTCAGGAGGATGGAACAAAGTTCTGCAGCGATCGATGATGTGCGGTGGGATAATTTAAATCCTCGCGGTGATTGTGCGGCCGGTAATACAAAGGCTTCGGACGAGCCCACACAATTGAAAGACCCATCCGTGAATGCTGCCGTATAGTGTGAACGTGCGTGCGTGTGTGTTTGTGTGCGTGCGTTAGCACGTGCAGTAACTGGTGTGTATGTGCTTTGGCAGAGATGTCCGCAGTTTCACTTTCGCTTCATAACTCACACACTGGAGTGCGTGCGTACGTGACCATGTCCATGTTCGTGTTCGTGTTCAGCTTTTGTGGCACGACCAACAGAAACTGACCAGCCCTCTGACAAACCATCACAGGTACAAGCAATGGCAGGAAGAAAGAAAAATAACACGGACATGAGCAAGATCATCATTGTTCGGTGCCGTTCTTCGGACTTGATTAGCAATGCTGCAGAATTTCTCCCGTGTACCTGGAAAACACATACCCATTTTTGTCTTAGTAATCTGTAATATACATTTTTTTATTCCTCAATGCGTTCTGTTTATGATGCACGCGCCACTGTAAAAGAAGCTTGAAGCACGCGGAAAATCTGCGTGACTTTTCAGATAGCCTTAGAACTGGAAAAATTCTGCACGCATTCCGTTTATGGTCTCACGCTATCTTTCACGCTGTATCGTCGTCCGAGAAGACTGTATCTCCCTGCAAGGTCGACGACTGCCTCTCAGCATGGTAAGATTTTCCAAGACTATGTGTACCTAGTATTTATTCAGGTAGGTCTCGTGGAAATGAGAGAGCCATTCTTCTGGAACGTCCGACATATGGTGGCGAGTAACTACGTTGACACAGCAGGTAAAGTGCTCCCTACGTATTACACTTCACTCTGCACTGTCTGCCCTTCGGTTTGAGTGGAGAAAAGTATTGCATTTAGCGCCAGCCGTCGAACAGAATGCTATCTTCCAGTGCTTAGATTTGTTGAAAACCTTGTGGGAGGAGCATACTTGGATAAAGCTGGCCTTGTCCAAGTAAGCTCCTGATACAGTGATAATGTGGATGTGAACAAGAACACGTCAGGTTGACTTTTCTTCTCTATTCTTCTTCCAGCCAAAAGGAGGGACAGAATCCTTGCGGACTAGGTCACAGCAAGTGACGTCGCCTTCCCGTGAGACCTGTCAAGAGCCCTCATCCCGGCAATGCCCCGTCCCATCCCGTAGCCTATCTCCACGCTCCCCGACCCGTGAACCATCTTCCAAACGATCGGCAGCTGGCTCTGATGAACCGTCCATAGGATTACTGGCTGATCTACTTTCAAACAAGAGAATATCAGCGGCAGCAAAAAGACCATCTAGTACTTTCTCACAGGAACCGTTCCGTCTGCAGTCCCGTGATGAAGTTCCTTGGTATCACTCTCTTCCTGATGCACTTCCCAAATATAGGTTTCTATCGTGGGCCATGGCAACCCATCCAAAGATCATTGTCTGCATTACAGTTGTCGCCGTTGCGTCGATGATGGGGTTCCTAGTACTGCTGGTCGTCCAAGCCGTGCAGAGCGGCCGTCGTGATAAGTTTCCCATCTGTCGAACTTCAACATGTATGCAGTACTCGAACGGATTGAACCAAGTGCTAAACCGCTCCGTGGATCCCTGCTCTAATTTCTACCAGTTCGTATGCGGCAGATGGGACAAGATCAATGTCAAGTCAGTGCTGCACAAACATGGTGAAGACTTCTTAAATCAACTAACTGCCACGGTGGAAAGTATCCATACACCTGTCTCGAATCAGTCTGCAGCTGAAAAGGCGGCGAAATTCTACAAGACCTGCGTCGATATCGCAAGCGGCAGACGAACAGGTGTCACGGCGTTCATGACTCTACTTAAGCAGGGGAACATTAGCTGGCCTAGACCATGTGATGACGCGAACCTGCTGAAGACATTGGTATATGCAGAACGATACTGGAACTCTCATCCCCTTTTCTTGATATCTCAGCTTGAGACGAAGAACACAACAACAATGGTGCACATCGGGTCATCATCTTTCGCACTGGCGTGGGAATACAGCCGGAAAGAACTCATACAGCGCGGCTTCTACGCCACCTACTTTTACCAGTTCACATATCTGTTAACTGGAGTATCAACGAATACATCATTGTTTGAGTATTACAAAGAGAAAGAGGACATCATAATGGCGCATCTCGTAGACGTACTGGAACAGGATGACTCAATCTCTGTACTGACGGAAAAAAGTTTTGCTGAACTGAGTACAGCGTTCAGTCTCAGCCAGTGGAAAAAAGCTTTTCATGAGCTCCTGAACGTACCCATCTGGAAACCTGTTGCCGTTTCTGTGAACACAAACTACTTCATCACCGTCAACAACCTGACTCTGGGGTTAGGACAAAAAGTGATGACCACGTTCGCAGTATGGGGTCTGCTACACGAACTGGGTCACCTGTTCGATTCCCGACTAGCCACCCTCACATACGGCAAGTATGACGACGCTGAGAAGTCTGCAACATACAGGTGCATGGTGATAGTGGAGTCCTACATGGGTATGGCAATATCAGCGGCTTATACCTTACACAAAGTTACACAAACCACGATTCACGAAGCCACGGAGATGGATTGGCGCATTAGGGAGGCTATTTACAACACGTATGACAATAGGAGTGACTACAACATGTCCGTGATGAGGATGGTCACGCAGAAGAACGTGTTCGAGCCCTTTGATACGATCTCCAGCTTTTCAGAGTTGGACGCCTTCTACAAGAATTATCCGGACATGACGAACTCTCTCGCTTATAATTTGCGAAGTGCGATATCTGCGGCGAAAAACACAAATTCGGTGGTGATTGACGTCAAGTACATGCACCTGGGTGACTACTACACCATGTACAACCTAGACGAGAAAAGGCTGATGGTGTGGCCGTTATTGCTACTAGAGCCAGTTTTTGACAGCGGCATCACGTACGGGCTGCAGTACGGAGGCCTAGGATCTCTCCTGTCCTCTGCGTATTTCCAAGCGATTTACGACGCTGATGAGAACCAACGAGATGTTCTTGCGGAGTCGCGCACCGGACCTGCTCAAGGACATTTGAGAGAAAACGGGACGAAAGCGCTCTCATTTTATGACGCTATGTCGTTGCCTATGACATGGAAGTCTTATTTATTAGTGGCTGATAACAAGGACGTAAGACTTCGACATCTTGAAGAATATTCGGAGCATCAAATTTTCTTTATTATATTCTGCTACCTGCGCTGTTCGGGTACAAGGACACACAATCCCGGTGTTTGCAATATACCACTGAGCAGTTTTAACGTTTTCAGTGAAATATTCCACTGTTCAGACGTCGCTCGTAGGCAATGTCATTGACAGTGGCAAGCGATTTTCTCGCTGCTGATAAAAAATGTTTCGGAGCGAAAATAGCGTGTTGTCATGTTACTGCCTATATTTTTCAGGTAAACTAATGTGTACGAAAAGAACAAGCAACTGACCGCAAGTCGCGCACCATAACATTGCATAAATGCCAACACGTGAAGGGGCGCCTAGGAATTTTAGTGTATGGGAACTTCACATCCGTCACACAGTTCCAGGTGAGGTGAAGGTTCACCCTATTGGATTTATCAGTGGCCTGGGTGCGAATTTCGGGTGAATTTTGGGACCACCTGTGAATAGACTCAAAATTGAGTTGAAGGAAACGTATATCATGAAATATATGTGGGGCAGAACAGTATCCGCAGTGGAAATGTAACAACTGAACAGTTAACATTACCTTACTGCCAATGTCAAAGATTAATTAATTTATTATCCATGAATTATGTCACCTCAAGATAGCAACAAGCAATTATTAGTAAGATAAGATTGTCAAGATAAGTAAGATGTCCAAAGCAGGATAGGCAGATGATCTGCGGAGCGCGGCGACGTCCGTAAGGTAAAATGATGTTTCATATGACGTATGACACGACAAGATGGCGGTTTTGCCACAAGCCCCCGACCGCTTCTGGGTAAATCCCTCCCCCACCCCCCTCCCCCCGTTATTGGCGCATTGCAGTGTAAATTATGGCAAGGAAAACAAAGGCTAAACTGGATTTTTTCCGATGCACTAACTGCTGTTAACTGCGTAAATTAATATCGAACTTTTTTACGCCTTCATTTTCAAGGTAAGGTATATGATTACTTTTAATCATAGTGTACGTCAGGCCTCCTTATGTTTTGGAATATCAAGCCAATCACGATTTGAGTCTATGATATCGTTTCTGAAGGAGGAAATACTAAACATGTTCGACCCTCAACTGACTTACTTCAACATTTTCTCAAATTCTCAAATAATCTGATTGAGATGCCGGGATTTCAATTCGCAGGGGAAGATTGAAACTACGATGATCTGTTAGGATATCACAAGGCTGAAAAAGATCAAGTGTTACCGGCTTACAGCATAACGCAAGGCGCTAATGTCAGCGTCTTGCCAGGTGACTACCTTCTCTTTTCCACGGTCAGGTCATTAGGTAGGCGCACTGTGATTTTGCGATTGTGTTGCAGCATACGTACGGGCGAAACGGGACTGCCTGCAGTTGAGAGTGAGGAGACATGTGGAGGGTACACAAATGTGATCGCATTAGATGCTGAAGGCGAAACGGCAAAAGAAAAGGCGAAAGACAATGTCATATGTGTCGTGGAGATCTTCCTTTATGTTGGCTGGCACCAGTGTCATAACTTGTAACATTAGCGGTTGGTGTTACAACCGCCTGCGTACATATAAGCTCCCTGAGTATGGTAAAAAGCGAAACCCAAGTGGGCTACTAGCTTAGTCCCCATGGCAGCGCAAGAGTCCTGTAAACAACTTCCTCTGGAAGGAAACATGTCAGACTTATTGAACATGTCAGAACTTATTGTCAGACATATCTTTGACTGGGAGCAGTCTCACTCCACATTTCTCGAGATCACTGAGTACGATTTTCTACGTGGTCTCTTCCTGATCAAGCACGCAAATCAGCGCTGTCCTCGGGACGTTGCCGGCAAGTCCCATCGCGTAGAACTTCCATAAATTCTCTGTTTTCTTTCGAATGACACTAATACATGGGCAGACGCTTCGTTACGTGTCTCGGAGCAGTTTGAAGGTCCTTTATACAAACAAAGACATACAGGGCGACCTTCAGACTTGTCAGTGGTAATGATGGATGCGTTTGATTGACAGAACACTCGGCGACACTAAGACCTCGAGTAAACGCGATGGCGTCGAAAAGTAATAATAGAGAAAAAAATAAAAATAAATAATTAAATAGGGATAAATGAAATGACGTACGTCTATATAGATGTCGAAGGACATTCTGTTGGTGCAATACACGTTGGCAAATATTGTAAATATATGATTTGTTGCTAAATTCCCGTCTTCGTTTATGCACGGTAATAAAGTAAACCCGCCGGAACAAGCTTTTTCTCTTGCTGGCTCGAGCTGATCGAACAAAAAACTGATGACTCTGGTTCAGCTGTTCGTGTCCTGACTCAGAATGTATTCGTCGCCTTGCATTTCAACGCATTCCATGATTCTTGACTTCTTTTGTTAAAAAAGGAAAAAGATATGGCAGGGACAATGTGCTGAGCAACGACATCGGTGTTAGCTAACCGGCACAGCCCGGCAAGGTCGACCCGGTTGCCCTCGTTCATCCTTACATATAATAAAGTATACTATCCATGTCGTTATCCATTGTTACGAAGCCTCCACGAGGATTACACGGCTAGCCGAGGCACCCCGAAATCTGGATACATGCGTAGTATCTTTGACGACACGACCACCTATCTTTGTGTGTGGGGCTAGACATGCTAGAGTCCGCTTATGCACCTGGCTTCGCCCCAGGAGTGTCATTCATTATCCAGGCTTTGAGGTGACCATGGTAGAAATCGCTAGGAGCAGCGAAAGTGATTGCACATGAGCTCATTTCTATACCATCTTCCAATATGGGATCAGAAGGCGCAGTACTGAAATACTGGTAAAGCCGAGAGCTCTCCGCTATACGCGTGGGGGCAACGGGAACGTTCATTCACATCGACGAACAAATTAGTATTAATGTACGACTTAAAACACAGACTGCCATTATAATGGTGGAATTTGATGAACGATGGTACCTTTTGACTGGGTTTTATCAACAATGGCCACTGTACTGACTCCGGCAGAAGAAGCAAACCGTAGGGCACGCGCCTCTTTGTTGACATCCAGTGCGCATTGGACGACCAAATCGTTTACGTAGGAACGTGCAAAGGATCAACATGAAAAATCAAAAAGAGTAACAAGTGTACGCAGTCTAGAATGGCTGCGGCCGTTATGGGTTCAGGGCTCCAATCGGCAAGAAGAAGGTACTCAAATCACCAGTAATCGCAACTGAGGATCGAAGTGCGTCTCCTGTCTGAACGAAACGCCTGTAACAGGGAACTTCGCGCCCAAACCACAAGTTCGTAGAGGTGCGCTATAAACTGAACCGGTTGAGCGCATCCCTTTCAAACAGGCCGACGGGTGCATTGTCTGAGTGCTTGTGGCGACACGGAAAGTATGTTGGAGCCTCAGGGCACTCCTACCCAGGACCCAGGAAAAGGGCGGGATCTTTATATTCAGATAATGAAAAGGGACTGCACAGCCTGGGAGGTCCGGTCATTTCGACTTAGAGATACGAGTATGTGTTTATTCATGTTTATACTCTGGTAATGAATGTGTTGTTGTTGCTGCCTACGCATTATTGGGGGCCCGGAGCGCTGTGGGAACGAGAAGAAGAAGATAAGAACCTCACGTTTACTGGCCATAAACGCTGTTGGTGAAAACTAAAGTCATGATATTAAAATTAAATTTACAACTAAAGAAAAGCCCTAAAATTACGAACAAATTATTATGCTGGAACAAAAAATAATGAAAAAGAAAGTGCTTCGTAGTGGGGAGGTGCGTGCGTAATCCCTGAGATCAATTGGTCACCTTATCAAATATCTTGGTTGGTTGTTCATAATTACTATCTGATTACTCGCGCTTCAAGGCAAGATTCACCTGATAAGTAATCTGTTGTGAGCCGTAAGCGATTGCAGCATGAGGAAATTAAAGTATACATGTAATAACTGATAACACAAGTCTGCTTCAAACACATGTAACATCGTTACCCGTCAAAACATTTTCTCCAACTCTTATCTTCCCAATTGCCAAGCGACCTTTGCGGTAGTCAGAAAAACGTACAGATTAACTTGATATCATCTTCTCACGTGAAACAAAAACGAAACAAAAAATGAATTGTCCTACTACCTTGGATACTTCTGGGCTGCTTTTATCGTCTATCGTCATGTCTACCTTGGATAAATGGCGTCATTTGTAGCATATGCTCAACAAAGATAACATAGCCTTGTAAACATTGAATGTACTCGTAACTCTACTCCCATTGATTCCTTCTTTATCAGGCTGCGACTCTGCATGGGTTGCTATCACAGCGTGCATGTCTTTATCAGAGACAGCTCATAACATGTATTTCCACAACACCGCGACGTCACTAAAACAGCAAATAGAATGTTTACAGACGCTGTCATTGTCTTAATAGCTTCAACGTTCGTGTAACCTACGGCTGAAAGCTTTAAAACAGCTTCTTATCTGCTTGCTGTCTACCTATGAATCAGAGTTGCCATAATTTTTGCATATCTGATAAAAATTCACTTCGTTTTTGAAAGTTTTTTTGCTCTGTTCAGTTTTTGTTTTTCTTTTTTTGTGCTTTTAGTTCAAGGCTATTATTTTCCTATGTTTTACGTACAGATGCTACGCGCACTTCATGTAAACCTCCACCTCTTTTGTATGCGTAAAGGTCATGTTTATGTGAAGTCATGCTCGTGTAATCCGACCTTAAGACTACCTGCCCTTATTATCCCCACAGCCTAAATGATTATATGAATAATTATTGAAAGCAATACATCCATGCTCCACATGCAAATGACACCACATGCATGATACACTCTCCTAATGGCCTCCTTTGGAAGGCAACACGAGATGGAAGGCAGCTCGGATGTCGTAAAGTTGGAGGATCAGAGGTCGTAAAATAGTCATCGTCACTGCAGATGCTCCCCAGGGAATACGGGTTGGACAGACACATGAGATATGCATGTGAGGCTGCTTATTGCACTGTTCATCAGCTCCTCGAGAGGTCACCATTTTCATAGACTCATATGCGAGGGGAGAAACACCGTCTTCCAAGGAACCAAACGTTGCTGGACATGATGAGGAACAGCTTGACAATGTACTCCAAACGCACTAGTTACATTTATCAGAGGGATCAGGACTGAAGCGGTACAGTAACTTTTTGTTTGCGTGTGTGTATGTTTGTTAGGTTTTTTATTTATTTTTTTTTCTTCCCTGCCGTTATTTTTACGTATAAGTAGCTGTGGATGTACTACACTTCTGATGGAGCTCCAATCTTTTCTCTCTTTTTTCTCTTTTTACATTCCATTTTACCCAAGTTTTGTTCTCCTGACAGAGAAACTATTGAAAGCAACTGACGAAAAGTGTGTCACTAACGACACACGAACCAATATCCCTCTGACTGCCTGTAAGGAATAGTTTCAGTGATACTGAGCGTTGTGACGCTTCGTGTTGTCCTCGTTTCAGTGTTTCACGCCCCACCTACCATATTAATACTAACAGAGTACCGCACAGAAGCTACAGGATGGCACATGCTCGGCCTTGTGGACGCAGTCCGCAACGGCGAACATTCACGCACTCACTCACCATCACATTTGAATCTGCATCAGAATAATTTAAATCTATTATACCATCTAATTAAGCTGCACATCCTTAACGAAGCACCAACAGATACACGCAATGTTCTTTTCTTTTCTTAAGGAATCCTATAGTTCCAACAGGAAATGCGATGAGCGGCTCTCCTGGAGGAAAGCTTGAGGCTAGCTGACCGCCCTTGGAGCCGCTGATATGTAAGGGGTAGGCGAGGGAGAAAGTAGCGAAAGTCAGTTGGCTACGCTACGCAGAACTTTCCAATCCGCTGCCAGCGGTCGTAGTGGGAAGACTGCAGAAATCAGTGCGTGTTCTACTTTCTGGTGAGAAAGCGGTCCCCGACGTCTCACCCGACGCCGGAAGCACTACCGGACACGCCATGAATAGCAGGCTGGTAAGCGTCTGCGTGTGTTTGTGTACTGCAAAGAGGCCGCGTTTACTTGCGGGTCTTGCGGAAACAGTGTTGTGGTGCTGCGATACTGTGTGGTCAATAATTAGTTTGTGTACCTTAGTGGGGTATTGGACGTAGCCAGTACATAGGCATTTGTGTTATACAGTGATGGACTCGAACCGGTTTGGAAGTACCTAAGCGACTCTCCCGCTGACTGCAAGATGTTTTCGTGATAGTGGATCGATATTAACAAATCACTTTAATGGTATCCTCGAAAATATCAACTTTATTTCTACTGTGACTTTCACTACAAGTACTATAACGGTTTGTCAGGCAGTTGTAATTACTGCACTTTTTACTGTGCAATTATACTTCAAAAAACGATTAGGATTAAATTGAATTGGTGATCGAACAAAGTATCGTTAGAGCAGTTCTCCTCTGGTTTGACTATTATGTAACAATACTAGATGATTTGAGCAGTGTTTGATCAGATGCTGCGAGGCAAAATATTGCTTTCCTCGCTGCGATGCGCTTGTCGGGATTGAGCGACTTTCCGCGTACATTCACCGGTTTCTCAATTTGAACTATACGACAGCGACGGCAGCCATGGGTTGTCAGTGTTGCATTTTCTCGGCCGATGCAAGGCCAAGAAGTTCAGCATGACCACTCCTGCTTTTCTATTCCCGCACAGACACAGGTTGCACACAGGTCGAAGTGACAGCGTACAAAAAAAGAATCGTGTTTCGTTTCTTTTTCCTTCATAATATCCCTTAAAGAAACATGAAGTGAGTTTCAATAGATATCCAAACAGGTTTTTAAGGGCGCTTTAGAAACCCTGAAGCCGTAATGAGTTTCCGCCAGAGTCAAAGGACTTCATTACGTACTCGTATTACCGTGCCTTCGTTGGTATAGCTCGCTCGCCGTCTGATTACGGCCTAGGAGACCAGGTATTCGGTGGCAGGGTACGACCTTCTCAGGCGCATCTTCCGCGTGGGATGCAAAATACAGTATGCCGCGAATCAAAATTTCGGCGTAACGTTAAAGGGCCCGAGACAGCAAATTTCTCGTTTGCATATTGAAGGACGGAAAATATAAAAATGCCTGCAAAGTTACGCGACGATTGGCCTGGTAGTTTCTTTTTAAATCGAGCGCGCCATTTTGCGCTCGCGGCTCCTCCTCGCCCGCCTCACTCTACCAGAGAAGAAGGGCGGCGACGTCACTAATACTTTGGTACACTTCTCCCCCTGACGGCATGACGTAGTATCGCAGCAATGGCTTTCGTATCATTTTAAGTCATTTTTAATTTGTGAAATAATATTGATATTGCTGTTTGTGATCAATAATTAAAGCCATTGGCTCTTTATGTTGATGAGCCGAGCTACTTACGCGCATAAAGTCCACCGGTTTGCGAAGGTGCTTCGTGCATTCTAGCAACCAGTAGCCAGAAATCCATAGCATGAGCTCAGCTATTATACGTCATTTTCGTCCAGCGAGTATTTATTACGCAGTTCTGGTAGAATTAGGAGGCTGCCGTGGAATAAGCATTCGGCAAATGAATTTGAAAACAGCGGCAGCATTTCCAGCGGTGAGAGTGATGTGTGGCATTTATTACCCTCAGTTCGTGTAGTGTAAATGAAAATCAAGCAGTTTACCAGCGAGTTGTCTCGTGTCTTTAAGGAACCCCGGGGTCGGCAAAACTAATCTGCAGGTCGACAACTGTGGGCATCGCTCATGATCACAGTTTCCTCGCAACGTAAAGTTACCAATTAATAATACTTTTTTTCATATGATGTTCTTCTATGAGAGTGAGAGCTTCATCTTGTAAAAGCTTCCATATAAAACTACGAAGGTGCATGAACAGATTTATATCGCAACTGGATGACTGCTTTGTAGTACACACGTTTATAAGTCAAGGGTAACAGCATCAAGATAATTATGAGCTCATTCATCAGTTTAATATCACACTATCCTCATTCTGGACAGCGATAGTGGAGTGACTGTTGGAATCGAGGGAGTAACTTGCGAAGCTTACGACTCGAGAGGGTGTAAGGCTCTTGTGCAGGGAGCAAGTCACAGCGAAGGGAAGTAACTGACGCCAAGGGGGAGTAAAAGCTGCAAGTTACTCCTTCGTTACTCCCTTTTTTCTTAGAGTGCAGCACTAGCCACTGCCACAGTCCGGGAAGCTGTCACATGGAATAGTTAAAGCTAAGATAGATCTGATTGGGAGCAGCAAATGTCGCGCAGAGGCTGCGCTTCTTGTGTGAAAAATATCGCTTGCTCTTGAGTTTTTACTTCATTTTGCGTTCCACTGTATTGCTGGATTTGGTCTTTGAAGTTCAACAGCTGGGACTTTTCTTCTTGTGTCCGTTAACGTCTACAGAGCTCTGTCTGGTTCACAACCTTTGCCATAGTGGTCGCACGCAAGCATGATGGGTAGCTGGACTTCGTGATGAAGGTCACAGTTTCCAAATTACTGTCTCTCCTTGCAACAACCACAGCAACCAGCCTAGACGGACCACGAATACGGACATGTAGTTCCATTTAGTTGCCACCATCCGCGACTCTCACAAGGACGTACGGATGACTACAGATTTCTACTGCCAGTCTTACGTGCAAGTCAGGTTCCTTTAGCTGAGATGTCGCTAGAAATAGAAAGCAAAGAGAAAACAGTGTGTACACTTCAACGTGTCCACTTTGCCTGAGGATACGGACGAGAAGCCCAGATCAAGCTGTCACGTGCAGCCGGATTGCACGCACCGGATACTTCACGTTCCAGTGCATGGCGTTTTCAGAGCAAGCAAACCGAGCAGGAAGGAAGATGTGGTGATTACGCAAGATTTCAACACAGCCACTTTGATCCACAGGAACATGTACACGAAACAAGCTTTTTCTTTAAGCACAAGGTTTTGACCTTTCGAGCCACAAACATTTCGTTGTGCACAGATGGCAGCCCCTTCAACATGATAAAAGTGTGAAGGCGTTGGCCAGCGCCTCAACAGCTGTCAGCAGTTCGTAACTCATCGAGTTCCTCAAGACAGTTAACCTTATAGACACATGGCCTAAGAGCAGTGGCACTATCTGCTTTCGTGTGGATACGTGATGTGAACGACGGGGAACCTCGTCGACGTCTTTAAGCTAGCAGTGCTCGACAGTATGTTGTAAATCCTGGGACCGTGGCCACGAGCTATTATGCTGCGAGTACAACATTGTGATTAAGGACATGGTCCTCAGGTACTCTGTGTGTTTTATTGACAGTGTTCGGACTTAGTATCCTTTCATTTTCAAGATGCTGTGTTGTGGAAAGTGCAGCACGTAAGAGTATTGGAGTTGACGATTCCCCAGAGAAGGGGACCATACTCTTCATTCATTTATTTTTAACAGTAAACCAAAACCAAGGCTTTCTTCCAAGCCTTTCTTGAATACTCCTACTGAGGTTACATGGAGTACCTTGCAAGTCAAGCGTATACAGAAAGAACATCTTGTTTGTTTGTATGTGGGAAAAAATGGAGAGAGAACATCTCCTTGAGCACAACTGCAGACACGAGATTTCGATCGGTACGTTCGCACCGAATAAAATCAAGGCTTCCAGCTGCACGTACTTCTGAAATATGCGAATGTCGAGGCAAACGGGGCAATCGGTTTTCTCCAACCTCTACAAGATTCAGCCTGTGTGTATTTACTTTGCGAGGGTCACCGCGTGGTCTGCTAACCGGAAGCTCGCTCGGCAAAGGACGCTCAAAGCGATCGGACTGGACGTTTCACAGATTTGCTGAATTTTCATGGAAACTATCGTAGATAGCAGGATTTGGTGATTTCCAATGCGTCATAAGGGAATACCTTCTTGACTTAATGTCATGGCTTTCGCGGAGGATGCGAAGATTACAAAGATTATAATTTCTTATATTTGACACTCTCGCAACGTTAACATCCGTAAGTCGAAAGTTCGACTAATCATCATTTGAAATACAAGGACTGAGAAAATGAGGCTGAACAAGTAAAGTTGTGTGTCCATGATAGAAAGGAGTGTCCATACAGACAGGCTCATAAACTCATAACGTCTCCTGTTGTTGCAATGAGTGGACCATGTGTTCTTGCAGTAGACTTCGCGTCACGTCTCTCTTCCTTCGTATCTTGTTGTTTTGATGTTTGTCATGAGATTATACACCCCCCACAGTGGAAAACCTTGTTTGCACAAGGACGTTTAGCACATACAACAAACATCGTTGGTCACGGATGTCAAGTGCTCAACAGACGAGGCGGAAATAGTAGGTAATATAAACGTACAACAACCAGATCAGTGTCCTGCTTCCTATGTAAAGTGCAAGAGCGTACGCAGCACAATGTGCTAAGCTGCAAGCACTTCTGTCAAACTCTGGGTCACTTTTGGTTCGCGTAAATCTGAATTTTCCTTGCTTTGTGTGTGCCTCATCAGACAGCAACAACCGGTACTTTAATGACGATGACATGGGTCACTTCACCGTGCCAGAGACGATAGCCTACCCTATTGCAATGTGTCTGAATATGAAAAATGATATGATGAGAAAACTAACGATACAGAGCTAGAGCTCCATGAGAAGTCCGGTTGTAGACAAAAAGCCCTGCGGTGCACACAGGGCCCAATAAGTTCCTCTAGGGCAATGGACCTCCCGCCCAAGCGGGCCAACTGGTGTTTGAACCTGTCCCATTATCGGTGTGCTTCATCAGAGTACCACTGGAGCAGGCGTAATACCTGCCGATATACAACAGTGACAAGGGAGGCGTCAAATTTTTCGGAGGCGTCCAATGGGAAATCAATTATGAAGAGATGGTCGAAAATGGAACGAAATGGATGGAACGAAAATTAGGAAAATGCCGGCATTTCCCTAATTTTCGTTTCCCGGGTTTTACTAGGAATCGTACAGTCTTGGAAGAGTTTGGACACCCTTGACCTCTCCTTTGTGCATTGATGGAACTAGCGGCGGTTTCCTTCAAGTCCTTCCCACAGAATAGAAGCACAGCTCAGTAATCTCAACAATATTGTAAAAATTCCTGCATCTGAATATCCCTATACTATCGATTACCCGATTTCTTTGCTGTCTACATGGAGTAGCGCTGGTAAACATCCGTCTTCTTTCGCCTATACTTAGAGACCGACGAAGGTTCTTAACGTCGTTAGAATTCTCTGAAGGCCGCCGACTCTGGAGTAGCCAGATTCACAAATGCACGTTCAACAACATTATGTTATTATCCGTTATTATCCAATTGTTCGACAAGCGAAGGCGGCCTAACAAAGGTGCCAATTGACGTATATCGCGCGAATACTCTAAAAGTAGATGCAACCAGAAACGGTTATCAATTTTTAAAGGAGACAAACAGCAATTGGTATTAATAAAATAGGTAAACTATTACAAATAACAAAATAATAAATACATTGTAAATACTAAAATAACGAGTACGCGGTGAGGTCCGAGAACCAGCCCACCCTGTCCATCCTGCCGAGGCTGTCCTTGATAGCGGAGGGGCTAGGTTCGGAAGGCGGGGCATCAGGATAAATGAAACGGCGGCGAATAACCGCCATAAATGTCCGTGAAAAGCTAGGTTTATTAAGTCGGACACATTAAACTTTCAAATGAGCTTGATAAGGAATGTTTCATACTGTTGTAGACAACCTCTGCTAAAGCCATTATCACATCGTGTCCTTGGTGTTGATCTCATGCGTTCAACGGTCGCTTGGAGGTCGTCTTTTTTTACCGATCGTCATCATATTGTTGGTACCGGAATCCGAAGCCCGCATGAAGGACTTCTAGCTTGCTTTTCCATCCAGCATGCACTATTATGGCGGTCCGGTACAGCTTCTCCGAGCGGAGTGGACTTCGGAAACTAGGATTCCTTCTTCACTCAAAGCTGGATGTCATCCAACTTCACGTGGAGGCTGTTCTTTTTAACCTTGCACATCGCTGCTTTGGTTGCGATGTTTACTCTATCACTATCGTTGTTAACTCCAGCAAGGCAAACGCCATCGAAGGAACCTGACGGCTGTTTCAGTTGCTGCGACACGAGTCGACTGGTCAGTCCGTAGGAAATAGACAGAAATCGGAACTTTCACACAGTTATAGCCTCGCGTGAAAAATAGATAGGCCTGCTACGTGTGACAGAAAAAGTAGAAGAGAGAAAAGATGGAGAAGAAAGGCTGGTGATGAGGGGCCAGACAGGTGGAGGCAGAAGAAGAAGAAGGGGTTGGTATTTCTTGGGGCTCAGTTGAGCTCGGATAACTGAAATTACAGGCAATTTCCATTTCTGTTATCTTAAATTGTCGCCCGATTTCTGAAGCTACGTGAACAAAAAGAAGGGTAGAAGGACCGAACCTGGATTCTTTGTTTTGTTGTCGCGGGATCTGGATAAACAGGGTTCGACGTTTTCTCGACTCTGTCTGTTCTTGACTCATTCTCTTTGTTGAGCATGGTGATCGTCGCCGAACAAGACAGAGCTCACATGCAGAACGTCACATGCCCTATACGATACAATGTACGGTAATACGTAACGTGCGACATTTCTGCAAATACCAATTTGTGTTTTTTTTTT
>JARGYV010103177.1:0-17163 GCA_029532675.1 Ornithodoros moubata | reverse complement strand
GAATTTGTGTCCTTACAGACATATCTAAGAGTGGCTCATTCTATGTTTGTCGAAACGCTGATTGCACTGATGAACTAGTGGAACGATCAAAGTATCCTAGCATGTACCATCTAGCTCATGTTATTGTCTGCTACTGCAGGTGGCATATGCTCACAAGGACTTGAAAGCGAACATAATTCTGGATATGGCAACGTTAACTGGCGCCCAAGGAATTGCCACTGGGAAGTACCATGCTGCCGTCGTAACGAATTCTGCTGAATGGGAAGAAATCTGCACCCGTGCTGGCATAGTTTCTGGTGATCTTGTCCATGCCATGCCTTTTGCGCCTGAGCTGCATTTCAGTGAATTTGCAAGCGCCTTGGCAGATATGAAAAACTCTGTTGCTGTAAGTAGACATTTCCTCATGACTTTGTAGGAATTGTGGTGTTTTGCCTCATAAATGCAGAGGTCTCCACAAACTTTAGAAGTAGCATGCTCAAGTGTGTGCTGTATGGACCATTATTATGGGCTTGAGCCATGAACAGATTAGAGGGGGGTGCTGTGGGCAGTGGTTAAGGGATCTTATTACAGGTATTTCCTCGCGTAACAGGCCGTAACGATCGTGGTCCTGGAGATGCACAATCAGTCAAGTGTTCTTTTCGAACTGACGATTCACGACATGGAACTCTAGCAATGAGGGGTTCAGATGTTTTGGTTGTTTGGCACATTGTAATGCTGTTTACAATGCAAGAGGACATGGGGATGAGAAAGAAGAAACATAGAACAAGTTGTTAAGTTGCAATTGTGGAAGAGTGAAAACATCCACACAGAAACATGTAAACCATGTAAAATGTTGCTGGTTATGTGCACAATGCACACGCGGCATTCACAGCTTTATGCATTGGAGTGTGCATAATGTCCTGGAGCTACTGCAAAACATGTGAATGTTATTAGTAATCAATAAAAAATAAAATAGGTTCATAATTTTTTTTGAAATTTTATGAAAGCAACTGCCATATTAAGGGACATTAGCTTCGAAGCTAAATAGCGAAAATTGAAAATGTGATGTCTCTTTAGAAGAACGATAAACGTCTGATCTTACTTCTGGTACTAATGCAGGACCGCAGCAATGCACAGCCATCATGTGCAGGCCTCTTTGTCTGCTCGCATTTAGGCTTTGAGTACCCTGGCGCTTGGATACATGTTGACATGGCTTCTCCAGTCCATTGCGTAAGTGATTTACTTTTCTAACATGTCTATTTGATCACTAGAAGGAAGCACTGCAAATATTTTACCTCTTGTGATTGTGGACAGCGAAAGAAAAAGTAAGATGTAAAACACTAGCAACTGTAAGCTTTCTGTGGTGAGATTAGCAAATGGTCAAGCCACATCTTATTATCAATCTTGTTGGCCATGAACTCATGGGAAGAAGTGATGTGGGGTTCACAAGAAGGTAGGAAGTAGTCCCTTTCTATAAGTTCCCTGAACTGTAAACTATCATGCTGGCAAGCTGGTAAAAGAATTCCATCATGAAGGAAGCCTGAGCACTAAGGGAAACGATAATGACAGAGCAGAATTCTGCTGTGTCGTCTGTTCCTCTCAGGTTTCCTCATGTTTCCTCCTGGAGGCATATGTTGCTTATGCTAGTTGTGTAAATTCACACATGTGCATGTCATGAAGTTCAAGAGCAGGCTGTTGTGTTTTCAGTCTCCAACTGTGTAGAAACAAGTCACTGAAGCACTGAGTAATGCCGCCCTCATATCTTCCTTCCAGGGTGAGAGGGCCACAGGCTATGGTGTTGCATTGCTGATGACACTTTTTGGACATTTCTCCAAGAACACACTTTTGAAAGAGCTTGCACCATTTTTCAACATTAGTGGAAACGATGTTGAAAGTGCGACAAAGAAGATGAGACTTATTTAGCTATTTGCCACCTTTTAGAGCACTACAAGCTAATGGAAGTTCGTAATTTCAGTCTCATATAGGTAATAAAATTTTAATTTCCAATCATAACAGTTGGCTTCAGCAAAGGTAGCAGAGGGGGGAATGCACACAGATAAAGCATATTGGAGCTTTTTGTTGTGCACATACTAACTATGTGCTGATTAATAAGTTAAAATGTTTTGTCATCGGTTTTAGACTGATATCAAGCTGTCTTTAAAATTTTTAGACTGATATTGAGGGATATCTCAATCACATGTCAGAGTACTGGCACTGAAGTGACTGAGAGGCACACACAATTAATATACTGTTTGGGTTGCCATTTGTTATGAATAAAGCAATGTGGTACGAACCTCTTTCTCTGCTCGTTACTTAATTTACACACTTTGATTTTGGTTTGGTAGCATCAGTTTTGCATATTTAACTTGTATTTAGTACTTTAGACAAACCTTGAGTACAGTACAAAACTGAATAAACCTTGCTATGGCAGCATGTGACTGCACAGTAGGAAACCACTAATGAAGCGAATATATTTATAGAAAACAAAGTGCACTGTAAATTGCTCCAGACAATACACACTTACCACAAAATGAATTTCCCTGCATATTTATTTTTTACTCTTCCTTGATAGCATTTGTCGACGTGATGTGGACAGACGAAGGAGCTATTTCTTGTACACACTGACAATTTATCCCATGGCCAAATATTTTATGGCACTTATGCATACAAATAGTTTGCAGTGCATACTAACAGATCATATTAAGAGATTCTCCAGCATCCTAGTACAGATCATAGCTTATACACTCGATTGAGAAGGATCCGTTTACATTTCGCAACATCCTTCTGATGAATGCGGAGGTTGTATGACTGTGCAAATCCCTGCCCACAGCGGTGGCACCGAAAGGGTCGTTCTCCGGTATGGCAGCGTGTGTGACGCTTCAGGTCACTCTTGCGCGCAAATGCTCGGTGACAAGCAGTACACGAGAATGGCCTCTCATGCGTGTGTACTACCATGTGTCCACGCAAGTTTTGCACACTCCAGGTGACATAATTGCAGAGCTCGCATGTCAGGTACCCTCCACTGCTGACACCTATCTTGCCATCTAAAAAGAAATGAAAAACATTTGTTCAGTTATTGACAATGATTTCAGAGCTGACTTGAAAATATTTATGAAACAGACAAAAATACAATCAAAACACACCTTCCAAAGCCGTGTGTAATGCAGTTCAAAATGAATGTTTCACATCTGCATACGAGTAATGCCAGAAATATTAAACATACTGTAAACATATTAATACTTGCAACATGGTTGAATATATTTTCTGGAATCCCTAAACCAGTCACTTCCAGAAACGTGTGACTTGACAATCGGGCACCCTGTTGAAGATTGTTACTACTAGATGTCACAACTAAAAAAAATTCCATTTCGAAACTTGCATGCCAGGAAGTAATAGTGTTCAATGTTCATCTGCAAGTTGGGCAATGTCAAGTGACCAATTTCTTCAAATTTATTTAATCAATCTTCAGTTGATTACAAAATCATTTTGGCTGGACCGGCATGCCATCTGTCATTAGCATTCTATTTCCGTGAAACGAAGGAAAAAAAAGGTTGACTTGGCAAACTTCAGTTCAGTCGAAAGAATTAAATTCCTCACAACTTAAACTCTGTAAATCTTGTCTCGTATGGTGGCCCTGAAAGTAGATAATGAGGCATCATCATTTTGCAGCATGGTTTTCTAAACTGAATTTTTTTAGATACTAGCGGGAATACTACAGTAGTACATACTACCTGTATATGCACATGCCTTTACATGTCTACACCCTGCCAGATAATAATTATCTCCTTTCATATTCAGAAAAATACCTTTATAACATCCACACATACAACATACAAAGACACAAGTGACATAACCTTTTGGAAATAATGTCTTGTCCTTCAGAGTCCTTCAGAATGCTTCAACCAACATGTAGCAAAACATAGCTGATGTAAGCACATAATACAAATTGTTAAAAGAACTGCTGCAAATTGTGTATCTGTACCATAACACTTTTACTAATTGAGGAGCAATCGATACACATTTGGAGTTGGCCTGGTCATGGAATTGAAGGTAGCTTTCACCAAACATAATTCTGTTGAGGTGTTCAAGTTTTGCAATGCTGCTGTTCACATCATTTAACAGTGGACACGAAAATGCTGATGGAAGAACATCATAAAGTATTAACCATGAAAGCATAGAGCCAGCCAACTTGTCAACTGTTGGCAGTTCTATACTCCAGTGTATGCTCATTCATGCTGCCACAGAGCTTGAAAGTTGGTACCTGCAGAAACAATAGGAAATCATTTAACTACTTTATTTTGTACTGTCAGTACCACTGAAAATCTTGGCAACGAAGGGTACACAAAAAAAAACACATGCACAACTTACACCCGGGTAAAATAGTGTGCGGGTTCTGCATCTGGCTGTGCATTGCCATTTGTGCAGCCTTCAGCGTACCAAGAGCATTTCTAGATGTTTCTGAGAAATATGATTGCCTATTGTAAAGGCTGTAAAAGGCTCTTAAATGAGAAGCTGCTCCTTACCACGTCTATTAATCACAATACTGTATGTATGTAGCAATACGATTTGTCAGTTGCTCTCTGGTAGCTTACTCAAGAAAAAGTGTTCTAGCAGAATAACCAACAAGTACTTCAAAATAATCTCTTCCTATGCATACAGCTACTTTTGTTCTGCGTTTCAAAAACCTCTGCCTGTAAGGAGTGTGTGGCAAAGTGTAAAATATAGGCCAATGTTGAACCTAATGCTCTAGAATAAAGAACATTAATATATACACATATATATGACAAAATAATATATGATGAAAAATAAATTAGTATAAAAATGCGGGGAAGGGTCTGTGGGACCATGGTCACTGGTTTCTATTAAATTGATTCTTGTGGCGGCCGTCGTCTGCGATGGTAGAAGCCGAACTCATCGATGCTGCCCGCGTGCGCCAATTGTAACACCGTGCGGTCACCACAAATTGCTGCACCCACTGCTGCAAAAACGTTTGAGCGACTGCAGAGGAAAATGCATACAACTGTTTTCATAAATGCTGCCAAGAATCACGAAGTCAAGCAGTATCAATCACCAAGCATGTGTGCAATGCCAGCCATAGTCAGCATAGTCAAACAAATAGAGTGCGTTCTCTACTGTCGCTGATTCTGAGCCTGAGCAGCGCAGTAATGAAGACACTTTAACGCTCTTCCACCTCAAGTTTGGGTGACTTTTCTTAGTGACTCAGACTGAGTGTATTCAGTTTTGAGCTTCGGAGTATGTAGGAACAGATCCCATGTCATTCAAATGAAATCACCTCGGCAACGATAACTACCAGTTTTCCTCGAAATAACCTGCTTACTTGTGTGTCCTGCTCTATGCGAGCCCTAAAGCCGTACCTGAAAGAAGACCGCATGTCATTTTGAAAACTTCTGCTGAAGTTAAAAGTTAAAGCGAGCGCCAAATGCATACAACCAAACCGGGACGGCAATGTTTTGGAACTACCAAGATGGCGGCCGCTGGCCACTCCGGCAGAACGCCTTCAAGGATTTGTTGCCTTTTTACATACAGATCAGTGTGCAACCTAGTCATTTTACAAGGAAAAAAAAAAGGAAACAAAAAAAAATGTCCTGATTAATGTTTATTAAAATTGTCAAAAATTTATGCGNGAACTTGGCATTACATTAGTTACATGCAATGCCGCTGATGATTACGACTCAAAGCATAATACCCTCCAGAGCCTGCCCGTAACGCTTTTCCTCAATTCCGGAGCAGCATGTCAACATCGGTATCTAGGCTTTATAACGACGTATTGTGCTCCCGATAGGTAGCGCAACTAGGAGCAAAAATCTTTGGGGATGCCAAACAGAAGAGTACCACCAACACTTATATCTGCTGAAGGTTTAAGTAATGGTAGTAACCAGATCTACAGCTACCAGTGTGCACATCCCTGAATGCAACTGACCTATATAGGCTCTATTCAAACAGAACGATGCACTGAGAGCCATGTACATTAGGAATGTACATCCTGTACATGTAGTATCCTGTGACATTTGTTTTAATCAGCATATGTATTTCACAGCATACACCTTGTTTACAATTAAAAACTGTTTCTCACAGTTTCTCAAGAGCAGCTGAAACACACAGAAGTATGCACAGAACTTTCTTTTATTGGTTTATATGCACTGTTCATAAATAACTGTTCACCACTGACACAAGTCTGCTCTTTCATTTACTCAGGTCATCTTCAGGTGAGGCCATATACGTGTCATTTTTATGTGCAGCAATATATGTATATATATTATCTAAATTTATATTTCATCTGTCAGAGCAAACCTGCTTCCATAACAGGACACACCGACTCTGCTACAATAAGGATTCTGCCAGCTCGCTGCAACAAAACATTCTTGTGCAGCCACTACACTCATAAAACACACACATTTAAGATGATCATTCAATATCCTAATGAAAAACATCAATAACAAGCAAACTGCACTGGCTTGATAAAAGCACAAGTCAATCTGTTTTTCACATTTTCTATATGCTACTGACATGTGCAAAAAATTCAACTTGCACTCTCACTCCTCCAATCCAAACAAAGTGCAGCTGCCCCACTAATTCACAAGCAACAGAGACCAATGGCCCAGTACTGAAGCCCAGTTTGGACATCCATGGTGAGAACAGAGGTCTCTAGACTGCGACAAACTGAAGAAAAATTCAAAATAAAAGCCACTAAAAGCAGTCTTTCCACTATTACATTAAACTTCCCATCTCGAGTTGCATGTAGAGGTGTATATTAATGAGTGGGTAAGAACCCTATTGGTAAGAAACAGACGTAACCTTTCACACAGGCAAGTAATGACTGCAAGTACATCCACATTTTCACACCTTGTAGGTAAATGTGAAACTTGTCTGGAGTAGCTGCACACAATTGCTTAAGCCTGTGCACACTGTGAAGCAGCATTTACAGTAAAGCCTGACAAGTTAGCATTTCACAAGAATATATACAGGACCTGCTAATGTGTAAACATTTTGAACAAGTTTTTATACACATATTGCTATAATTTTCTATGAGCATCTGTATTCTACCGTAATAATGCCACACTGACCAGTAGTGTGTTCCCCTTGATGTACTAGCTAAAATATTTCAGCACTCATTTACTGTTATGTATGCAAATGAAGAACCTGAGAACTTGAGGTCATGACAGATTCCTGCACTGTATTGGTCAGTCTGGCGTTCAATTGGTGAGCACTAACTATTACTCAATTGCTTTGGTGATGCTTTTGCAAATACAGGTACTGTACAGCTGCAATAACCCTGCTCTCGTTACTCTGCTTGCCTCAGGTATGTACAAATGTTTAAAAATCACTACTAACAATAAACTGTATGCCTCCTACTTCTACAGCATTATGTCACAACTATTAGATACACAAAAATGGCATAAAAAAGAAATATAGCTACTGGCATATGACTGGCGTTGATGGTGGTGATTGGGTTACGGGTGAGAGGCACAGGGTATTAGAAGGCCAGTGTGCAGGCATCCACCTGTGTGACTTTGCCATAGCAGTTCTGCTAGCAAGGATGATGTGTCGTATCATCCCCTTGCAGTCTCTGCAGACAGTCATAAGGGGTCCCCGCAACTGGTCTTCTTCGGGAGATACTGCCTTTTGCATAAATGTGCGGGAGCGTAGCAATAGTGGCCGCCTTGATTCTTGCAGGGTGTCGGGCGCTCTGTGCCGTGAAACTGGTACTTGTTCTCCATGAACACTTGCAGTTCGAACTGGCTTGCAGTGTCGTAATTTTGGCACCCTTGCAGTTGTCTGAGACACTTCAGTAGTTGGTGGATATACAGGGACGTTGAGACGTGTGTTGATTGTAGGATGGTTGGCGTCCTCCTGAGTCTGCTGATTTGGACGACCGAGCGCTGGGGATGATGGAGCAGATCCACTGCGAAAAAACAAAACATTCTGCTGAGGAGCAATGGTAACAATTCATGCTAACAATAGTAACCGGTCAAATGAAAGAATGCAGTAACACAAGCTCTGCAGGAAAATTATAGGTGCCTTATTAATTTTAATTAAAACTTTAAATCAGTTTATTTCAATTAACTTAAAATTGCTGTGGGAACACAATTTTCCTCATACTATTTGTAACTGCTGTTAGGAAGGGGCAGTATCTACGCTGTACCTATGTTGTTGAAAGTATCCATGGTAACATTGAATAACTACAGGTGTGCTAGGAAGTGGACATTACCTGCAAGTTTTAAGAGTGCATGCTTGTCATTGAGACATTCCATGTGAAATCATGTGAAATTATTAAAATATGTCTGCGTTCATCTCAAATTTTTATGAAATTCTGTATGGCGGTAAAAGCCATAGAGCAACTAACACATGAAATTTTTGGCCTTTGTGAAACTGTCTGAAATTCAACCCCCCTTTTTTTTCTTTTGAAGCAAAGTGAAGTACTCATAGGATTTGATGAAATACATGAACTCAATTTTCTAAGCGGCTATAAATATTTGACTAAATTACTCTCGAGAGACACGCCATAAACCTGCAGAAAGTACAATGTTATTTTAGATAGTTGCATTGTATGTGACATTTCACTCTGAACTTCCCTTCCTTTAAATAGCTAAGGCTAGTTGGGGCTTAGAATCCTTGGGTGTTTCTTTTTGTTTCGTCATTATTCTATTTCTATTGGAAGTGTCTTTGCACTCAGTACCATTCAGGCACTGGGCACCTATAAATCCACCTTGCAGGCTAACTGCTGCAAGTTGCATGGTTTGACTGTTGCAATAGTGACTCCACTGGATCCTATCCAAATTTGTTCAACAAAAACAAAAATTCACAGTATTCTCTGAGCTTTTGTGTTGAATCAAAAATGGCTGTCATAGTGGTATGCTAGAATTATAGAGAAGGGTACTGCAATAATCTATTGAGCCAAAAAACATTTTAAGGGCCTAAAATTATACTTTTCTTTCTTATTTTAGGTGCCTAAACCAACTAGTGCCTAAACGTCTGGGGTCTAATGATCACTTCCAAAGACGTCCTTTCCTGCTTTCGCGCACAGCTGCATGGGGTGTTGTCAAAGTTCAAACGTAGTTCAGAGTACCATTTCCTGAAAAGTCATTGAGGTTCTGGCACTTTTTCCCTTTCCTGTCATTTTTTGATAGAAATACTGGGAACACAGGGACACAGCTGCGGTGATGAAGTGATGTGACAAGCTAACGTGTGTTTAACAAACAACATTATGAGGTTTTTAATACTGATATAGGTAACTACTGTTTGTGAGGAGCCAGTGCAAATGTCTTCTTGCACACTTTCTTTGCCTTAAGGTAATCCTTTATGCCATTTGAAGATATATACTCCAGACATTCAGTCCTCATTGTTATCTCCAGTGAATATCCCAAACTCTGTTGTGGATAAAATTGTTAATAATCAACATGGCCATTTTCTATGCAGACATATCTGCGCAATATACTCGGGAGTCATCAAATTTTGGATACTGTTGGAGCAGAAAGGTACACAAGAACAGACAGCTTTCACTTATTTATATCCATAAAACTGCAAGAACAATGTGCACAACCATCTCACCTGGTAAGGTGGAATGCAGATGGTAAATGCTGAGCAGTATCTGTGTTTGGAACGTCTGATTCTCCAAGAACAGCTGAAGGGCTTAACATGTAAACAGGAATCCGATCAAACCGATCCGTGGGTATGTGCATCTGGAGCGAAAACAGCATTTTACACATGGCTTTTAAGGGTGTCCCAGCTAACTTAGGCAATAGCCTATTCTACACTGATAATGCCTGCCCTAAGATGTCAAAAGAGCCTTTCCATTCATTGTCTGCCCTATCCGAGACACCTCAGAATGGCATACAGCAGCAGCGCGCTGGGAACTGATGATTACTAAACATTTTAATTGTGTTAATTGCACATCTCAACATTGCCACGTATAAAAAGGTGTTTGTGAACCAAAGCAAAAACTGTAAACTCAATGTTCCAAGGAATAAAGCAGAAAACCGAGTGTGTGTGTGAGGGCCACAACCTGCCACTTCCCCGTCCTCTGTACATGCAGTTCCTTAAGCTAGTGCTTTGTGCACTATCCTCCCAGTGACCTACCAATTCAATGTAGTTAACAGTCATTCAGCATAGGCAGTTCTTTTCTAACTTTTAATTTAATATACAATTTGGACAAAATATCTATGCTACACGAAATTTAGTTAACAGCATTTCTTCAAAAAGGCTGGTTTATGATAGAAAGGTTACAGCCACTAATAATCCGCTTCTAATTGGCACACACTGTACTGCACACATGCGCACCCGATGTTGAAAATCCATGTGCGAAAAAAATCAAGGCCAGTAAGGCTCATTCAGTGATTCCAACCTGTACAATAGTGTATAGGCAAGCAAGAATGCAGCCGGCTTCAGGGGGCTGATTGCTGCGATATACCAGTGAATACCACTGCCATTCTTATATTTTGTGTTCACTGCTGTATTTTATTAGAGTGTATATATTTAAAACTCACTTTGGTAGAGCACTTTTCACAAATTGTTCTGTCACACAGCTTGCATTTCACACCCCATGTCCGGAAAAAGGAGAATCTAGTCTTTTTACAAGTAAAGCAAACCTGCCACAGAGGGAAAAAGGAGCAGTTAGACATGTTCAATGAGCTGCGAAGCATAAAGCTTCACTGCATCAAAGACGTAAAAGCTTGTGGGTACCGTACCTTTCTCTTTTCCACTTCATCATAAAGGGGTCTGTTGAGGAGAAGGCTCTCTAGCTCAGCCTTGGTGAGGACATTGCGGATATGCACCACCTCCTCAAGAGTTAAAGACAGGCATTCCATAGATTTCTCCCAGTATCCCTAAATCGTATTGAAGTAATTAAAAGCAATACCTGGCATCAGACCAACATTTCACAAAGGTCACTTAGACACTACACAACAGATGCAGATAGTTCAATGGACAGGCACCACATGAAGGTTCTCGAAATGTTGCCAGCTTTGACTTTCACACAATATTCTTACATAACAGTACACGAGTGCCTTATTGTTAGCAAGACATGTACCACTGCTTTATTTATTTATTTTAAGATAGCAACATCTTTTAAGGAACAGTGCATTGTGAATTTTGTTAAAGTTGCTCCACTAACCCATTTGTTTAGATGGGCTAGGCTAAATATACTCCAGATTATTTTGATTGATTGACAGTTTCCTGGCGCAGGGATGTCTAGGGATTACCTCAACGTAATCTTTGAAGGATCCCCCTAGCAAGGGAGTTGCCAATGTTCCCCTGGTCGAGAACTTTTGGAGGGAGCAAACCGATGAGTGAATTTCCTATTTTTTCTTGGTTGTTCCTAGCCTACCCGAGCCCACAGGTAACTTAAGTGGCATTAAAAAGCACAAAAACTTTAAATTCATGTTTGTGCTTGCATAAAGGCATATAACAAGGCACGAGCGGCTCTGTCATTATGGCATAACTGATCATGCACCCCAAGGCACATGTCACAGCAGATTGCATTACTGCATCACTAAAGTGAAGGAGCAAAAGACCCAAATAAGCTAGAGAAAGTGTGCCCCTACAGTATTTGTTACCACCACTCTGTCACTTTAATTACTGCATTCCCATGCAATGCCACATCATGGTGGAATATCTTAAAACTTTCAAGGAAGGCTAGACATGTTTCGTGACTTATTTCTCTCCTTCCACCATTAAACTACAGTCAGCCCTTCTCTCCTGCTGCACTATTTTTCACAGAGTTGAAAAATTACCACAGTCACTCGAACAAAGGAATTCCTGCCATGGTAACCTTATTTCCTTCAGTTAGATGCTGTGAACCAGAACTGTGGACTCCTCTGGAATTCTGCCACATGTGGGATGCAATCAACTTCCAGAAGTAGAGGGACAGATATATGCACAGAGAGGTCATACTGAGCTAGCTACCTTTTTAAGCATCTATCAGGTACAATATGCTACACAGCTATGTTCTTGTTTAAAGCCATACAACAGACTGATTGAGAGCATCGTGCACAAGTGAGATATGAAGCCACTCTAAAGAGAAACCACACTTTCTTACTTTACACATTTATTGAGTGTGTGCACTCTTCTTGCATATTTCATCACCAGCTACTGGAACCATGTCCCAAATCACACAATGCACATTGCTCTGCTCATCTATTCAGCTTTACCTATATTGTTACTGCCATATATTACAGCATGGCAAAGCTTTATAAGCTATGTAATACGTCTACAACAGTTGGATACACCATTAAGGCTGCCTTACACTAGACAAACGTAAGCAAAACACACATACAAAAAACAACAACACATGACTGAGCTCATGTTCAACAGTTACTCACAGGCATTTTACACTGAAAGAATGAAAAGCACAGAGCAGCAGTATTATTGCAAGACAATGCTTCCCAAAAGCTTTTGTGCTCTGTTCATGTTTTACCCTCCCTCCACACGGTGCATTGGTGTCGTTATGATGTCAATTATGATGTCATTAGTGATGCATTAGTGTAGTTTGTGCTACACAGCACGGTAAAGAGAAGAAAGGCTGCTGAAGGTAACCACTAAGATGATGGGTTTTAGGCCCTGATCAAAATGTCTCTTCAGCAGCAAAGCTTGTGACTGACATTTTGATCCAGAAGTGCACACCTAACTATATATACTAAAACATCTTCCTTCATGAAGAACACTCAACATCGCTAGACAGTTGAAGTCTATACCATGACACCTGGTTTTGAACCTCAAGTTTTGCTCATTAATACCATGCAGCAATTGTTGTTTCGCAAGCATCTTTGCCACAATAGCAGATGCTTTTGCCATTGCTCCAATTACATAGGCAGAACACTCTTTTCTCTTATAATTTGCTATTTGCTTCTCTAGTGTGAGAACAGGAGAACTCCATGTACAGAATATCACATAACCAGGAGTAACTATAGCTATAATGCGCTGCAATGCTAATGCTATCTTTTCAAAACATATTAAGGAAGGAAAAAAATAAAAATAAAAGCTCTTACAGTCCTGTTTCTTCTATCTTATTTTGTTACAAAAGCAATGGTACCATGAATAATGAAAAGTGATAAACCAAGCAAGGAGAAATAGAAAAGCTAAAGAAATGAGGATGAATATGGCAGAGATGCAGTGTGAGGCATGCAAAGCTGTTTATTTGAGTTCGAGGCTTTTGTGAGGCAACAAGCAGAGAAATCCATCATACCAGCATCCCTTTGTCCTTGTTAGATTGCTGTACCGCCCTGCCACTTGATACTGCTGAGGAGCTTTGTGCATGACATGAAGAGCCTGCCAAAGTTTTCCCACATTGCAGCACCTTACAATGGGAGTGCTTGCCTGGAGATTCGCACACTGTAATACTGTGCCTCCTTTCCAGTTTTTGTTTTAAGCTTGATGTCGAAGGGGACTCTATGCTACCTGCAAGCAAAGATCAGATCTGTTATTCTTTACGGTTCAGGCTCAGTTCAACTGCAGTCAAAAAACAGTTTTAACCTCTTCAGGTGTGCACCACACACATTCGCAAAGAGTAAACAATAGCAGGCTTAAACATTACTTTGTTTCCTAAAACAAATAAATCAATACCTAACATCACCTAATAAATCAAAGAACTGCTGCCTGGCAGGTGATCATATAACCTACATGACTGGTATTAGCTTCAGCCATGAGAGCATGGAAGGTGACGGACTGATGTGATAGTAGGATTAATACAAAACATAAGAGGCTCTAATGCTAAACACGTGCTAGCAGTTGTGCACATTTACCACATTTCTCAATAAGTGAGGCAAAGCAAGTATAAAATTTGCTACCCCTTAACAAAATTTTGAAAATCAATTACATTCACTGCAAATCATGCTGACGAAGGCACCTACAGAAATGTTGTAACAGTTCTTGTTGATCCTTCTTTGTTGTGAAGAACATTTTTTCAAAGCGATTACTTTGTGCTGATGTAGGACAGCACCTGTTGCTATTTTCCCATTCCATTTAGTGTACACATTATCACCTCTTGTAATTTGAACAAGATTAAAAAAGCATCTGCAAACAGATCCAAGGAAGGAAGATGTGGAAAAGAAGACTCACTGCTCTTGCCCTGTATGGTCAGTTTGTGGGGCCTTGTTGGGACTGGCGTCAGCTGCACAGGAAGTGAACATGGCTGATCACTGACTGGAGAGGATGGAGCATCGTCTGTGTCATCGTCCTAAAAGACAAAGGGAATAAACAAATGAGAGCTGCCATAGTACTTGTGAGCAGATAGACAGTTTCACTGCTCTACTCGAGACAAAATACTAAGAACTTTAAATACCTATATGTCTGCAGGCAAAGAAACACACACAAGACTATTAGGCATGTACATACATCATAGTTTGTGGTCAGCCGCAAAGTCAGGTTTGCTGCAATGAGCCGTTTTCTTGGTTCAGGGGTAGAGTCATTCTCACCCAGTTTCGTTCTTGACGTCTCCACTAGAATAAGAAAGAATTATGATTATTGTAACTGCTACAATTCTTAGCCAGAACACATCAGACTGGCACTTGCAAGCTAAGCAAATGGAACTGAAGCAGCTCTGAAAAGAATTAACCACTGAGAAACAAAAAAGCTGCAATCCCTAACACATTTTGTGCTGAAAATTGCTTTGTTCTAGCTAGCACTATCAGTAGGCACTAACTGGTTTGGAAAGGCAACCACAGTATCTCTCCACATTCTGCAATGTGAAGGCATATACAAGCTGCAACATGCGAATCTAATGTGGAACCTGAAAAAATTGTCCTTTCCTCTCCTGTTTTCGTTCTTTGATAAAAGCAATTGCCTTGAATCAGTTTCAGCTAACGCCTAAAAAAAGTGATGTAATACCACCATTTTATGCAAATGCACATATATAAATCAAATGAGAATTCAAAAAAGTGTAGGGAGGAAAGGACAGCTCGACAGGAGCGTTCAATGTCGTCTACATGTTATACCCATGTTCCAGAACACAGGAAATGAGTATGGCAGGCCATACCCAAGAGAGCATATAAGAAATCAGTACCCAAGCGACCTAATGGCTGCCATTTCCAGGCACCAGGTATCATCTGTCCTTCCACCAAACACGTTCCCATTCCACATACTACAAGCTCCCTTTTTCAATCCTGACCCAGAGCTCATTTCGACCTACCACAAGCGGCAGTCATGTTAACACACTGCAGCAACCAGGAAGTGTGTGTGCTGTTCCATGACCAATGTTCGCTGGGGCACCAAATGGTCAGCGGTGCAATCAACCACCATAGCGAGGCAATCAAGTGTCAGATGCACAAAGCAAGTTCTGACCATTTGCATAGATTGTGGCAAGTAATTGTCACATATGGTGTAGGAACAGGAAGGGCGCCTGTCGCTCACATTTTCCTGCGTCCAACTTCCAAAATGGCAGCTTTCAGAATATCCCAGTCGAGAGGAGCCAATAAAAGAACATCACCTAATGAAAAACTGGTGTCCTATGATAAACTCTTCAATTAAAAAGGTGAGTATGTATAGGTGTATTTTGAAAGTGCGGCCAATTTTTGTTTATAAAACTGACAAGATAATTTGCTTTATTTATTGGCAAACTAAAGCTTACAATAATAATAATAAAAAGAGGTTTTGCACATTTCTTTAGGGAATAATGGATAAACTTTACTATCAAGAGTGAACACCACCAAACAATGAACAAAGGCAGCACTCACAGTCAAGGAATGCCAGAGCCTTGCTGGACAATTTCTGGCTATTGTTTCTGACACCATTTAGTCACATACACACCATTAGGTTTGAAATGTGGTGACTACAAGTGAAGGAAGTTTTATTCTGCAGTAGAAGATTAGCAGTCTGTATTGAATGAAGTTCTAGTAAGTACACAATAACAGCTAACTACTTTAAGCTTTAAATGTATGGGTATTTCAATTATACTATACCGAGAAGTGTATCTGACCCTTTTGCTTGCTTGCGACTTGTATGGCAAAAACAGGATTTGCTTCTTCGTTAAGTCAAGTTTAAATTAAGCTTCTGCTTAAAAAGTCTTCACTTGTACTAAACAATCATCTTGAGAAAGACTGCCCACTTGCTAAATGTTTTGTACCAATGTACTCAATAATCAGCAGATTTACAGGAAGTACTCTAACTGCCCATGATGGCTAGCTTCACAAAGAGCCCATCATTACTACAACCTATCAACATCAGGACGTATGACGTAACATCAGCATGTACATAAACTAAAATTTATACACAAGTCATCTTTCTAGCAAAGCTGTAGCTGTGTTCCTATTCCTTACTCCAGTAATATCACCTGTTACAAAATTTCAAAGCTAGTAAGATGTGACACATGGCATGAGCATACAGGCTGACTGAGAATGTAACACTCAATTCTTCAGAAAGCCTCTTGAGATTTGTGCAAGCCATTTATTGTGCGACCAAAGGAGCTTAGCTTATAGAGTACAGTAATAGAAATGACATAGCCAGATTCCCTCAACTGCCTCAGGTATGAAATCTCTAAGCTAAGGAAATACTGCAATTTCTTCAATCTTCAATCAAACACCAGCAGGGTACAAAAGGCTGCCTCTGACAATGCTGCATTCCACCCTTCTAGAATGCGAATGTTTTTACATAGAAGTCATTTAAGTTGACTGGAAGTGCATCTCCTCGACATTGAAGATTAAAAAAAAAAATATATTCAACACACAGTTCTCGTTTTTACACTGACATACTGCACTGGGCTTGAATATATGTATACCATCTTTTACTATCCAATTCAGGTGTGTACCTTGGACCAACCTGTCTGTCCTGACATGGAATTGCAGTTTGATTGAACTTTTGTCACGACTAACAAATCTTGCTTCCCAGCAAACCAGTGAAATCAAGAGTTTCCTCCCCTGGTGACGACCGGAAATTGATAAAATGATGCAAGATTTTGCCAACACTTTTTCATTACACACTGTTCACCTACCCAGAAGGTCTGGATTTTCATCATCATATAATGATACGTAAACCTAAGACAATGGTACCGAGCTGAAGAGCTTACGTTTAAACCTCCTGAATGGAGTGTTATGAAAACATTGCCCATCAATCCAGATATCTCGTGTGGACATACTTTATCACATATATATCATACGCTTATACACTGTTACATACCTGTGACATGGTATTCGCCACAAAGTACAGGACCTCACCATTCCCCCTAACTGCATTAAA
>JARGYV010103167.1:0-25485 GCA_029532675.1 Ornithodoros moubata | reverse complement strand
GTCGAGTTGATTCCCCAGCTCAGGGAAATATTGCCTTCTTCGCGACTCTCAACCATATGTCATCCTTGCTCTTAATTCCTCGAGAGCAAGCGGGGTGGGGGCGACGTCGACGTAAGGATCCAGAACCGCGAGAACAAACCGACGGGCGACGTCAACACGGCAGTCCCGAGCCCAAGCGTCTGCGACTTGAGTCGCCGGGAGACGTCGATATAACAGTTCCGGACGATCCCGCTAAAACCGACGGGAGACGTCGACATATCCACTACCGCTTGCAATATATCCTATCCCCATGGCCATCTACCGCACATTGCAACCAATAGCATGTGCAGGCAAACCTCGGAAACTTGGATCGCTTACAGGACCAAATGCCCACGGTCTTCGCAAACATTGCACTTCTACAGGTATGCGTGCATATACCACGGGTGCCTTCAAAGTTCCTGCTAGCCTCGGAGGAAGCCATATAGCGCTTTGTTTTCAGTGCCAGGCGACGGTGGCGTCTACGATCGCGAGTGTATTGGCAGTCTTCAAAGGCGCGGTATGGAATTCAGACTTCAATCTGGCCGACGCAGGCATCATATTCGCCGGCGCCCTGATAGCAGTCAACCTTGCAAGCCTTATCCTTTGTAAGTAGCATAATTACTGCGGATATGGCGCTTCGGTCTGCGTGGGTTTTATTTATATGCTGGTTCGCATTCGGTATCAATCTGCTGTTCGAAATACCACGTATTAGTTCGCGACTGTCACCACTGTCGACCATCTCTGCAGGCACTATCATGTGCATCGTGGTCATCATCTCCAAGAAGTATGGCCGTAACCCCGACGAGGTGGCTCCAGCAATCGCAGCGTCCTTCGGCGATTTAGTAACACTCAGTCTATTCTCCTTATGCTGCACCGTCATGTTTAACTACGGTGGTAAGGTGTAAATGCAAGATTCTGACTATAGAAACGCAGATGCACATTATGCGCCGTAAAATGATGTTCCGAAGGGGGTACTGTTTTGGAAACACTCTTCTGAGATCGGCAGCACGTGGGGAAATCGGGCTGCCGACACGTGGCACGTACATTGACTTTAGATGGCAGACAACCCTGTCAAGTAAAACAATACTGCAGGTTACTGCAGGTTATCGTTGTAATTTCTACGTGCGAAAGGCGTACAACTTTTATTACCGTACTTGATGCACAAATATTGATAATAATGATTGAAGCAAGGAGTGCAAGCCACAATGTCTCGGACGTTTATGTCCCTCAAAACCCTTGTGTCAGTTGACTGGACCGTTCTCCTACGCGCCATAGTACCCAAAGTACAAAACTCTAACAAAACTTGCAAGAAATGTTCACGGGACATGCCAACGTCACGGACGTATAGCCGACGAGATCACGCGCCTCGAGATCACGCTCCTTGACCGCGGCTTCCTCATTGGCTGACGAACGAGCGGCGATGTAAACAGACAGGGGGAGGGGGTCAGTCGGGGATGGAGCCCTGGGGCCCGTAATTTCTGTTGCCGGCCCTGTAAACAGACGATCGGTTTCGTTATCCAGATACTCGTTGTTCGACGCTCCTTTTGAGCCACAGACATTAACATACGGAACACAGATTACTGCATGTGAACGTGTAAGCGATAGTGGGGGTCAACTGCCCCAACACCTTTAATATATGGTAACAGAGCCACACAAACTGGTTATGTGTTGCAGCTCTGGTTTTTATAGTAACCACCTTCTGTTACCTAATGTTGCCTTTGTGGATATTCCTCGCTCGTCGGAATCCAATGAGCAATGAAGTGCTCCGAGTCGGATGGATCCCGCTCATAGTAGCTCTTTGTGAGTCAAGGTACGCATGCCTCAAAGCGCAGTCTCTATATAGCAGCATTGTAATATACTGGCCCCCCAATGCAGCCTTGGGGGCTACATCCTGGACTGCTCTGTTCAGCGGTACCCAGGAATAGCATTGCACTTGTCTTCTATCAATGGTAAGTTGTATACCATAATAATAGCCTATAGTCAGGTGGGGGCACTCTTCAGAGGACAAGCAATGACTGACGATGGATATTGTTCCCTATACAGCTTATAACGAAGGTATTCTGTAGTAATGTACAACATATACTAAAACACACACATCACCCACAGCAGGGAAAACACAAACTGTGTGTGTTTTCTATCTTACTTTCTTCCACAACATCTGGCTTCTCAGAATATTATGCAAGGAAGACATTTTAAGGAACTTGCTCTCTTAGGTACATGCAATACTATCCATATCTTATGACCCTCCTTTTGCTTACACTCAGCCGTCGGAGGCAACATCGCTGCAATCTTCACATGCACCATGTCTACGTACCTGAACAAGATGGTCAACCCAGGAGTGCTGCCCCGCCATGAGCCAATTTGCCCTGGCCCATACGGTGCATTCTTCAGCAACAGGAACACTGCTGCCATTGCGGTTGTGCTCTTGAGCATCGTCATCCCTGGCCAAATCATCATTGCGACTCTACTGAAGCTAATCCGCTTTGGCTATGTCAACATGAGCATCAACTTCATTTCCTTCTATGTCGGGGCTTCACTCGGCCAGGCAAGATGTTGCAGCTGAACACAAAAGTGGCCAGACATGCTGACATAGGATTGTGTTCTGCATTCAGCATGTGTTTTATACACAATGCAGCTCATCTGCATTCTTCTTGTATCCGTTCATAGTCAATTGTGTTCACAGGCTGTAATCTTGCTGTACCTAGCCCGGGTCTTGGTCTACTTTTTGTGGAAGCACAAGATTGATCCCGACAATGCAGCCATACCATTCCTAACGGGTGCCGGCGATTTCGTGGGCACAGGATTCTTAACGCTTGCCTTCATCCTTCTGGAAACTCTGAATGACCCTTCAGTGACAGAAGGCGAATACATCAACCTGCCCATGGAGACAGCAACCACGCTCGTCTCCACTGGGGGTACCCCAAATCCCATAGCGGCAACCAATGTTAGCACCACAGTTGCCAGGAGAATTGGCCTTCTCGAGGATGGACTTTGGTCAGTGGCAATTGTCATTGAAAAAGTTTTTAGTTTTTTATTTAGATTAGATTTACATTTTTAGAATTCAAATATGTGTCGTATAACTGGGCATGAAAAGCCTGTGAAGTGCAGGAATAGGTGCACATGGCACTGTACACACCATGGTCAAATTATGATCACAAATTCCTCATGCCAGATGATACTTGAAAGTACTAATATCACCTTATTTAAGACCTTGTTTACACAGAGTTTAAACACCTTACTTTTATTCCTTTGAATTGTAAATAAGAAATTAACCAGCAAAGTTGGGTATTGTGTATATTACTTGCTTTTTTCCACAAGACTTTGTGTCAAGTTTTGACTGTGTATTACATGAAGTGAATCTGGCTTTCCTACCATGTCTGCTTGAACCTTGACACAAAATGTGCAAGGAATGATGTTAGATTAGTGACTTAATGCTGAAGCAACAAAGGATGTGGTACTGTCAAGTTTCTCATCATTTGTTGAACCAACAAAGACAAAATAAATCACCACAGTGTTTACACTTCTTGTCTTTGCAGGTCGTACATGATGCAGCAACCACGGACCCATTAACAGATAGCGAATCGGGTGACAATCGGAATAAATACATACAGTAAAATAAACACACACTGTGTCATTCTTTACACAAAGCAGTACAGCCATGCCACCAGTATACACACAAAGATTTCACTTTGCCTCTTCCCACAGGTACTGTGCTACCTCAGCAGGGGTCTTCCCAGACAGATCCACCTGCAAGGATGACGTCTTACCTTCCTTCACAATAACTGAAAAGCAGAAGAAATTGAGATCTTACAAATCATATACGGGGATTTTTCCAGCACTCTGTTTTTTGAAGGGTTTCAATGTGGTCAAAGGCCTTTACCTCCCAGTAATTCCTTATCAGTGGCTTTTTTCAGTGTCATCCCCATGCACTTGGACAGGAGATGGCTGGTGGTCCTAGAACATCAAACAATTAGGTCTGTTGCTAGACAGGCTAGCAGTTATTTTACTCACTTGTAGCCGCCCTCAACGTTCTCTTTCGCAGATTGAAGCGCTTCGACGACGCTACGATCTTCAAGCTTGAGTTTTTCAAGATCCTCGCTCAGTTTCGCGTTTTCGTCCTCTCGCTGCGCTTTTTTCTCCATAAGGGCCCTTTGTTCTTTTCTTACCATTTCTATGTCACAAGTAAGATTCTGAACCTCAGCGAGCGCCTTGAGGTACTTGTCTTGTTCACGCTGCGTCTCAATGCGTACCTCTGTCGACGATGTTGATATATTTAACACAACAACAATGAGAGAGAAACTGGAGCAGCTTACTTTCTATCCCACCGCTTAGCTGTCGTTCCTTAACGACAGCTGAGTTCAAGACTTCGTCGCACATTAGTTTGAACGCTTCGAAGTTCATATTGTGTGCTGTCCGCTGCATATCGCACAACACTTGGACCGCAGGAAAATTGTCTTCAAAACAAATTGAAGGGTACGCGCGACTTTGAGGAGAACACTATATTCACTGCTATCCGCGTTGAGAACGGCGGAGAACGGTCATCGGAAAAGTAGTTCGTCAGCGCAGTCAAGTTGCTGTGCCGGACAAATAGTATTTTTTGACGTTTGGTGACAGTAAAGTAGGGATATGTACAAATCACTCTAATGATCTCCTACATCATGACAACTACGCGATTCACCTCATGGAAGAAGAATTTACCTGTTTTAATCCCGCTGGCGGAGCAACATTACGGACTACGTCAACGTTGGCTATTGGGGTTTTTTGCATAGTTCTTTGGTTTTTGTATCCAGGCTGAGCTCAACAAGCTCGCCCCATAGCTCAACCTCGACAACACAACTACAGTATTCCTCCGACATAACTCGCGGACGGAGACGCAGATGTAAAAAGGTATCGAGGTTATCCATCCGGTAGCCTTGTCTGGCCTTGTCACTGCTTAGACACACGAGAATCCAATTACTGTGCGTAAACTGTAGGGCGTTCCGCAGTGCCTGTTGCGTGTTGCTCATCCTCATGCTACCACAGTGAATTGCACAGGCATTGTTGACAAAAAAAGCGATGGAATGGTTGATGTGCTGGGCAAGCAGAGCTCTCCTTCTCACAGCGTCCAACTTCAGCATAACGTCCTGGTGAATATGGAACAAATTGAAGGCGTCGATTTCCTCTCTATACCCGACGAGATATGGTCCAGGGTGCTGATGTACCTTGGACCCGAAGATCTGCTGTCAGTAGAGTCTGCATCCAGTCGGTTTGTGCGCTTGACGTTCGACAGATCTGTTCTACGTGTAGTGAAATTTCGTAGCGAAACGAACATTGACCTACCAGCTGTCCGTAATTTCTTCAGGGATGCGCGTCCTTTGGCGATGACGGTGCTGGACTTCACTAACTGCATGTGGCTGCCGTCTAGTTTGCTGGAGCAGTGCGTTGGGCGATGTGTCAATCTCTCCGTGTTAAAAATCGTCAACTGCCGTCTCAGCGTGCTTTCCGTCTACAAGCTTCTTACTCGGCTCAAGTCATTGGAGTCGCTTGAATGGTCACTGTTCTCGGTCGCCCAGACGAACTTGTCGACCATTCAGAAGCTGGATCAGAGATATCCTCTGCCATTATTTAGCTTACGTGACATGTATGTCGAACTTCTGGAAAGCACTGTTCATGTTGACTTATTGCTACGCATCTTGCCCTGTTGCCTGAACCTGAAATCTCTTCATCTACATGTTGTAGGGACAAGTATTGTCAACTACAGTCATGTGCCTGTTCCTCATAACCTAAGCAGCCTAGACAATCTCGAGATTTTCACTTACACAACCGATGTCGTGCGTGGCCGTTGTCCGTATGCTGCAAGGTCACAAGTCATTGAATCAGCTGATTTCTGGAGATTAGTGTTTGGAAAAGCTAGAGAGCTCATGCAGACCTTTTACAAGAAAGCATTCGTGTGTGGGAATGTCACAGTACGTTTGAAGACTCCGTCGGCATGCAGCTGTGTACAGCTGTCTGACGTGTTTTGTGGTGCTGCAAGCTTCTCCAGGATGAAGCAGATTTGTGTAACAGTTGAGTTTCTAACTTACCTTGTCCATGCTGCTCAGTTGGATCACTGGGAACAGGTTCAAGAGCTCACATTCCTGTCGCCAGTCCCCTCAAACCAGCCGACGTTTCCTCCGGGAATCGACCTCAGCTATGGCGGTTACTTCCTCAGCCTTCTGAATCGTTGCCACAACCTTCGAGAACTCAACATGACAAGGTTTCACTTCTCTTCAGATTTCAACTGCTGCAAGCTTTTGGCAGAGAGCAGCCTCAGTCACTTGGCTGTGCTTGCACTTCCTGCCTGCGCCATCATATTCTCTGGAGGATCATCTCCGCTGGAATGTTTTTCTGGGTCACGCCTGATTGAGCTGGACATTAGAAGAAGCGTGCCAATCGCCCACAGCATTTGCTCATCGTGTAGTGACCCGCACACCTGCATCGGAGAAGATCTTGCTCCCATTGCCAAAATGCACAGTCTTCGGAGGCTGACTCTCTGCAATTTGGGCAACGTTAACACGCTGTCATTTCTCAAGGGGTGCCAAGTACAGGAACTGAGAATAAGTAATCTGGGGCGCAAGGGTCTCTGTCCTTACAACAATGGATTAGCGGATGCCCTGCGAGAAAATAAACGTTTAGTCTCTGTTAAGCTAGAACATCCCGTTCTACCACTTGGTTCCCGTCTGCTATGGGATGCGTTGAGTAACAGCACCAGCCTCAAGAGGGTGTGCCTCATGTCGTTTTCGGATAACGACGTTCTAGACACAGCCGTTGTGTTTGGAATGATAAATAAGCTTCCCAAGTTGACTTCCTTGCACATCCACACAGGTGTTGTTGGTGTGAAGTCCTTCAGCAGTAAGCTGAGGGAAGCACTGCGGCTGTCGGGACGCGATGCGCATTTCAGGCTGTACGTAGATTTTGCGCAGAAATTAGATCTGGATCCAGACACTATATTCTCGTCTGAGCAGAGCATGCTCTGTCGCACTTCCAATTTTGTGGGATTGGCCAAGCCTAGGAACAGGGATGTTAACGATCTGTGAAGTCTGTTGCCCACGTTTCAGTGTCCGGTTCTGTGTGAAATGTGGGACTATATTTGTTATGAAATTTTGGGACGTTTATTCTTACTGCAGCCCGTGTGGTTTTCAATGTTGCAACAGCCCTGGGTTCTCTCGCTGTTATGGTTGCCTTTCATCGTCCTTACCTGTGGCCGGCCATCATATTACGCCCCAGCACTCACTTCATTTTGATTATGTTAGCAGTGAGCTCTGTACATCATATGTCTATGAGCATATACCTAATCTCATGCTTATAACAGAGGAAACTGCTGCAGCTGTCCCTTAACAGAAGTATCTAGGAATAGAAATGCACATTTGGGTATACAAATTGTATATGTATTCAACAAATACTTTCTTTTTTTGTGTCTTGCGTGCTTGGAATCTGTACAGTGTACAGGAGCAAATATTCATGCAATATATGTGGGGCCCCTATAGTGGATCCTTGGCAGTTTTGTGCATATAACAGGCCGGAGTAAAATGTACTCTATAGAAAATGTGTATTCTAGTGTTTGTGTGTGTACGTCTGTCCCCTTAACATGCATGCATACCGAACTGTTAAGGTAGCACTCCGGTTCATGAGGTAGCGAATGTGTGCCATAGTCATGATCAGCTCAAAGGCGAGCAAGAAAAAGTCTGTCAATTTTAGTGGAACTGCCCATAGTGCAGCAAGCTTTTGGTACTGTGGATTTTGTCCACCCACCTGCACGTGTGCCATCTTATTATACAAGTGGAAGAGCTGTGTTAGATGGGTGACTTTAGTTTTTTTTACTGACATGGTGTAATGAGTACAACGCATGTTCGTCCACCTCATGAAGCAGCTCGACTAACTACATTTTCTGTTGGAACTGAACATCACTGCAGACAAATCAAAGAAAAAAGAATTGTGCAGTTAATAGTCGTAACGATATATTTTTGTATATGCTACAGGTTGCAGTAAAATGCAGACACACCTGTGTAAGTTACACGGGTGTACCCTTTACTTTAGAGTGCAGGCGTAGGTCTATAAATGCATGCCTGCGCACACCTCAATCTATCTAAGTCTACATACTTTCTTGTGACCTGAGTAAAGGTTCTGTGCCATAATCAGAAAAGGTATTTCTATATGTTGCCTTTCCATTTTCCACAGATATATTTTATTTGATCTGTGTGACCGTTTCTATTTACAATTGCAATAGAGTAGAATAAACAGTCTCACAGGCTTCATGGTATTTCAAAGTCTCTGTGATGAGTAGTGAATCTGAAACACTGCACGGATAATCTACGATACACATAGCTCAGACATGACGAGGCATGACTGTCTGTAAGCCTAGTCTGAACTTCAGTTCAAAACTGCAAAGACTGCAAGTTCCTGGCTCCATGGATCAGAGCGCTTCTATACATTTTCATTTTTCCTCGGCACTGTAGCCTTTCAGAAAGGGTGAAAGAAAAAGGCACTTTTTCACGTGCTGGGCTCTTCAGTGACGTTGCTAATCTTGTGGCTGCTGGTACCTGAAGGCCATTTCATTTTGCATCCATTAACAAAACTGCTACTGTCGTCATCTGAAGAATCGTCCGTGTTTGATGAACCACTTTCGGATTCGGATTGGCTTTCATTCAAGGAGTTGTCAGCTGCCTCAACGAGTGCAAAATCCTATGGCCAATAAAAATGAAAGAAGATAAGAGATGTGCAGAAAAGCTGCTTTTAGCCAAACAAAAAAATGTATAGCATCTTTTAAGGTATACCTGTTCAATTCACAAACACTACAGTGACTGGCAGTCCTATGAATGTTTCATGCAGTGTGGGTCTGCAGTCTGCACAAGTTGTTACAGGAGTTCAGTGTAATGGTCATGTCTCGCCCCACATAAGAAATTGACGAATGTGTTTATTTGTTGCATTCCAGCTGTGGTTTGTGTTAAAGCTGGAAGTGGCACTAATAACCGTTTCTAAGTCGTTGACTGCACTTTTCTTGTCCCCCCCTTGGATGCGTCTTTGCGTTTGCACGGGATTGCAGTTCATGCATGAGACTGAGCATTCGAGCAAGCACGTACAGGCATGGTGCATTGGCAATTTCTACACTACCAACACTAATATTTACCATTTCAATCATTGGTCCATCCGAAGCAGCAGCTGCCTCAATGTTCAACTTCTCTCCGTTTCCACTGAGCCTTTCCTGCTCAGCCTTTTCAAGCCGCGGGAGGAAGGCTTTTGCTCTCTCCAACACTAGGGAAATATAACAAGTATATATGTAAAAAAAAGTTAGCGTCTAAAAAGAACGCAGCACCCAGTGAGAGAGAGTATGGGATCACTCACAAGCGCTTTTCACTTGAAACGTTTTCGGTGGTCCCTTTGTTTGTATCAGGGATAGCAGATGGTCCTCTCCTAAGCAAAAGGTAGAGAGCGCATTCAAATGCGCGTTTATCGTCCCAATATGCAAACACTGACAATGTGCGGCTCGTTTAAGAAACAGCCATCACTTCTCTTCTGTTGACACTTAAAATACTTGTAAGTAAAGTGACATTTGTGAAAGCTTACGTGAAACAACTTCGCTTCTTAACAAATCTTTCGAGTGATTTGTACGTTTCTGGCATTCTTTGTCGAGAAAAGCTGCTTCGCCGCGCTGCTTCGCAATTTCGCTGGGCGCCGCCATGTTTGAGTGTTGCCAGATCAAGTGTACCTGGGGCAACCGCCACCTGCCCGACAGGTTGTAAGCAATTACTCTTGTTCTGAAAGCCTTCGTCCCTTCATTTGGCAAAAGTGATAATGTTCTACCAGGGACAGAAAAAATAGGCTAATAGTCATAGTACAGAAAGGATGTGATGAGAAAAAACAAACAAACGGAAACACATAAGATAGTGCGCCCTTTAAATAATCAAGGCTTTGGAGCATAAAGATGCTGCCCCACAAAGAGCAACAGATCTGCTTCAAGGAAACTGGAGAAGGCTTGAGGAGACAGATGATCGTAGCCAGGAGCGCAGCGAGAACGGAGCAGGATTTTCTGGCATTTCCACGTCATATAGGAAGAAATATTTTGACAGTGCAATGCATGATGCGAGACTGGAATATTGCAACAACAAAACACGGCATGATTGTGAAAGTACTAGATTTTGCGTAGTGCATTACTAAAGCAACCCTCGATGTTTCCTCAGCCGGTGTGGCGATGTACAAGACAAGCAACCAAACTGACAAAACTTCCGTCATGTTTTTCACCTTACTTGTTGTAAGGGGTTTCACGACTGCTTGCGACTATTTCCGGCGATGAGAATAGAACGGTACACAATAAATGAATGCTTTGATAAAACATTTATTCAGTTGCTTCTAGTCCTTTCTGTAACAGCCTTTTCACATACCAAAACCAAATGGCCACTCTGCCACTCGAGCATTTTATTGTGTAATGCTATTTGATCTCTTGGCCGACCGATCATTTGGAAATCGTTTAGTACAAGTACCGCAAGGAACAAATGGCTTAAAACAGCCGTCCACTTCACGAATGCGAACCATATACATTCAAGGAATCACTTTCACAATATATGCACGACACGTTCCAATTCACCAGGTGACTAGTCGTTGAAGGCAAGCATTGCTCGAATGCCTATAACAGCAGGGTACAGTGAGAAGATAAATCATTTATACGTCGCCATTATCCCTTAGCCATTCGCCATCAGCCCTTCCAACAGCTTGGGCGTTTGATGTATGTATCTCGGGGCATTTTTCATTCGAGTCTACAGGGTGGACAAATATCAAACGCCTACAGATGCAACGTGGTCACCAACGCCAGCCAAGATGAAGAAGGCCACAGTCAGGAGCCCTGTTCCTGTGAAGTCGCCTGCAGCCGTTATGAATGGGATAGCAGCGTTGTCTGGGTCGATCTTCCACCACCACAGCCAGTAGACGAGCGCTCGAGACATCATGAGTAGCACTGCGACCTGCGATAAGAGGGAAAACCACGCGCATTACAGACAAACACAAAACATACTGAACCAAGACATTCCTCATTATAAGTCGCGAGCCCAGTGTGCCTATTCCCTAGCATATTATTTGTTGTAGGGGCACAGAACTAGGTATAGGCCTTTTACTACCGTTTCAGCAATATGAAATATGCAACAGTTATATATTTCTCATACGCACTCGAGCCCGCTCTGTGACGTCATGTCCGCTCTGAGTGGCTCCGCCCATAACGTTACGACAGTGGAGAAAGAGCATTGAAAAACAGTGTGAAAAACAAGTCATGTAGGCCTCACCTGAATAACGGCGACAATTACGTAGAGGGATCCAAAGAGCGGAGTTATGGTAATGCCACCATACCGAAGCATATCCGTCACCACGACGAAAATGATCTGACCCGGTATGACAATGAAGAGAAGGATCCGTGCTACACGTGCGTTCTCGGCTATGATAAGACAAACAATTTTCAAGATCCATCGAGAGATATACAGGCTACAGATTCACAACTTACGGTGTCCGAAGAAGACGCCAAGGGGTCCTGCGCATTTCGTCTGGTCTTGTGGAGGCATGACACCCCGATCCCCGTGACGGTTCAAGAAAGTAGACAAGCGGCAACAGAATATCGCAGCGAGGTTACCACCAACAGCTGGAACAGGAAAGTGTGTGAGGTCGGACACTGGATCACGCTGCATTTAGAAAGTGTCGGGACGCTGCTAATGATTACTTTCCTGAAATCACTGCGGACAATCAAATAGAATAAATGTAGAATAAGGAACGTTCCCACTCGCTTCCATTTTCCCGGTACCGCTCCACAGTTATGCATGACATAACCTAGACTATTACCAGGACAACTCTGCTTTATGGTGGCAATGGAAAGGAAACATTCTCAGCGTTTCTCGCGAACTTTCGAAACATCGACGTAACCGACTCACCATTCACTGCTGAGAGATGTAGGGCGATACCAGGGAATCTGATCACAGAGTAATCCAAAATGTAGCCGCCAAAACTGTAAAAGTTGTAAGATCGTTAAATATGCTACATGGAAAGCCATTACAGATATAGCATATAGATGTCGATGACTCACAGCCGCAGAGTGCAACGGCAAGATATATGCTAACAGTTTCTGTTGTTTTCTTATTTTAAGAGCACACTCTACCATTTCGGGTATTGTTTTCTTTTTTCTTTTGTGTGTGTATGTGTGTGTGTGAACAGATAAAAGTGTTGTAAAGTACAGTGCACCGTGTGCCGAGATTCCGGCGCTCGTTAAAGCACCCTCAGGTGGGCACAATTAATCCACAGACCGACCACTGTGGCGTCACAGCTGTCTTGCGACGTAAAGCCAACCAATTACTTGCATATGGATATAACGTTACCTAGAAATGACGACTGCGGTGAGGATGGGTACCCAGCCAACGGTGAGCACAGTTCGAGTCATTGTATTGCGATAAGCGATGAAAAACCAAAATGGCAGGAGTAGCATACAAAGGCTTAATACGGACGGTGTCATCCAAGGGGAGTCTGTAACAGAGCATTGAAAAAATTGATCTCACAGAGAATGACAGAAAAGAGTGGTGCGTGCAAGGTGACCTCACGTGATTCAAGAGCTCACACGTGACTGTTTCGCCAACAACGATTTACGAAGGGCATGTTATCCTGCAGACGTACGCCTAGGGACGTAATGGAAGTACGGCTGTGCCGGATAAATGATGCTTCATTAACAGAAGCAGTGAGGTTGCTGGACAGATAAACGCTGTGCTCATCTTCCTGGCACCGTAGGTACAGTACGATATTGATCAGAACCATTGTGGCATTGCTTCTAGTCAATAGGGTTGCAACAAAATGAACTTTCATATGACAAAGAGAGAACTAGGAATCGGAAACGGAGGCGCCGAGAATGAAGAGGACACGTCTTTCTTCTACGGTGAGCGTGACGTCAAAAATGGGATGCAACGAAACACGTTTCTCTCTTCAGAGTCTGCGGGTAGCTTTCAACGTACCCTTCCACAAGTATAATTTAGAACTGACGGAGGACAGCAGAGCAAGCGTCGTCAAGTCACCCAGGGACGCTGCAATAGGTGCGGCTACGTTGTCAGGGTTGATGCCACATCTTCGGGAGACGATGACCACTGTTGTCATGACTGTGCCTACGGTTTAAATACATTCAAGCACGCTGACCATGCCACAGATCCGTTGATAGAACGAGCAGAAAACTCACTGAGTACGAGACTGGCGATGTTGGCAGCGATGACCCCGCAAGCGAAGAGCATACTTGCGTAGAGGAAGGTCATATTGGAATAATCGGTGAGCACTCCCTTGACCAGTGCCAAACAGCAAGCGGTCAGGGATACCACTGTTGACTGGCACTGAAAATCATAGGAGAACGATCACATTATATGCAAAGGAATGCGTACTTTCTTCGCAGCTACATACCTGTAAAAGTGCCATGTTGCTTCCGATTTGTTTCAGCTGTTGTCGTAGTTTATCGAGGTTACCCAGGTTTGCCTATGCATGCACCATGAGGAGATTCATTTAGCGGAAGGTACACCCTGTCAACAATGTTCTAGGAGTCGATGCCACCAAGCTTAGAGGGTTTGAGACCGTTCAATCTAACTTCAAAGTAATATTTTGATATATTTTGACTAGACCAGTGTTATAGCTTGCGAACATGTTTAAAATGAAGGGATTGGGGCAGTATAGGATTACTGTTACTATTTTACTATAGGTTTTCAGAAACTTCCATTCCGAATTTTAGACGTCCAATGGGAGCGTCGGAAAGGATCGAGCCCGCCTACATCAAATCCGGTCGCCTGCTGACATCACTCGGACGTTGGCCAATGGGGAATCATGAGCGAGGAGCTTAATTGGGGGAGCCACCCACAAGCGCCAACGAGCAAACTTTTGTCTCGTGGATGTGACACGCTACTATGAACTACAGCACGCAGAAACAGATCTTTTCCCCCTCTCTGCATTATGAGGCGCGGTAAACATTGCTGCTGTGCATTGAGACAATTATTCAAGTGTCGTTCACAACTCCGTTAAGGACAAAAAAGCACTGTAGAAGGTACGCTCAGTGACAGTGACTCATTGTGGTGAAGAGGCATTCAGCATATCAACGCTTTGTGAACGGTTCCAATTCAGCTTGTGTCATTACCCACATGCATCACGAAACAGGTTTAATTCATTGCAGTCACTCCTACAACGTTGCCCCATCGCTTGCCCGACCCATGACCCCGCAGTTGCAATACAGCAATAGCAAAGGACTATGTGATATTGCTTTGTGCAAAAGGCGTTATCTTCCAGCACGGCTACAAGCAAATTGCGCACCGCAATCAATTTCAAGCAGGGGACTAACTTTGTTCACAGGGGAGGATCCTTTGTTCTGCTGTTCCTTTAGCATCTGGAACAGCGAAAAATGGCTGCGACATTAGAAAGCGATACTGGCATTTTTTTAACATTCCATGCATGATCGTCCTTTCATGCTGCAGATTTATTGTTCTTGGAATCATGCTTCGATGGTTATGTACATGCGAGTGTATACTTAAAGGCTTGAGACGATGTCAGGGTGTCTTTGCTAAGTTATTGCTGATATCGAATATTCAGCATGATAATTGACGTTCCTAGACGCTTCGGCGTTCCCTGCAGCACAGCCACAGGATCAATCGCGTGCAAATTTTCAAGGCCTTTCATGAAGAGGAGACGACGTAACATGATTTTTACCGTGCAACAAGTGTGGGGAAATATGTCATGATACCAGGTAGTCATGTGTACTTTTTCCGCCGCGCACATGCGTAGGAAAGGCGCCCGCTTGTCTGATGGTTACATTTCATGCTGCGCACTGGCAAGCGCTGTCGTTCGTCGAATGCTGGTGAGGGTTACTGATTCATTCGTAATTTTTGTTGACAGCGGTCCATTTTCCACCGGTCATGGATATGAGGGTCACTCTTGTAATACCAATCTGTAGCATCATCGAATGCGTCTATGCGCAAATAAAAGATGTAGAAATGTATCATTAAGACGCGCGCGCGTAAGTCTGAACCTTTCCCTGTACTGTTGTGTGTATCTCTCAATGTTTTTGTTACTTTTTTTTTTCAAAGGGCGCTCTATCGCTACATAAAAATCTGAGAAAATTAACGAAGTGACTCTCACTTTTCCTGCGGCTTTATTTTGTATGGGCTGTACCCATCATGGGAAAGCATTTAGCAGCACTTGTTTTGGAAGTTTTCGCCAAAAGTACAAAAATCCCACAAGTATTCTCCAATCTGCTCATTCGTCAGACGAGCAGACGTATTTCGCACACTCGCGTGCGGCTGGGAAAAACAATATATATATATATATATATATAAAAAAAACAGTCACGTGACTGTCCCGTACCGTGACGTACTTCCCCACATTTTTTTTTTTGGCCCGGACGCCGTCTCCTCCACATTCTTGCCTCCGTGCTTTCATGACTTCGTCCATGCACACTGAGCATGCTAAATTATCAAGAACCTCACAGCACGAATCATGTGAAAATGCTGATGAGCTTGGTTTCAAACTCAGAAGCTGAAAATGCACCCTAATCTTCTTGGCTTGCGCGACTAAATGCGCAGAAAGCGTGCGTTATTAGGATTTACATAAATTTAAATATGATAAAACGTAGCGGAAGAGGCAAAAATTAAATAAAATAAAGAGCGAAATTTGGTTGAAAAGTCGTCACCGACAATTCAGCGAAAAAGTCGTGGCGACGTTTTTTCATCCACATGTTCTGGACATTAGGTTTGAAGTACATCACTATATGCATGACGAGCACTTTCCCCCAGAGAATTTAAGCGGCATTTCCTTCTCTCCTCTATGGTTGTTACATCGCTGCTGTATCATCCACCATGGCCTTTCTTCTCGAATGCTGAGGTGAACTCCGACAAATTCTTAATGGTCCTGCCAACTCTGGAAACGTTACCACGATTCGGGAAATTTAATAAACTTATTCCAGTCCAAATACAATGGAGCCGTAGTAAAAAACTAAATTGTGATATATTGCTCTGGATTTTGATATGTGCCGAGATCACATTTGTTATCCGGAAGCATATACGCAATAAATACAAATGTGGTGTTTATCGTGCGATTACTTAGGCATGGAGTTGCCATCAGGAGACAGAGGGTGGTAGGACTTTCTGGCACGCTATACAGACGCTTTTATGCAGGCAGCATTCAACTATATACTGAAATGCATGCGCGTCCAACCAGCGAAGCTACATGCAGTGGAGTTAGCAGCATAAAAAAAAAAAAAAAGAAAGAAAGAAAGAGCAGACAATGGAAAGAAAGAAACATAGATAAAAGAATGAAATCCTTACTTGTGTCGACAGCCTGGCAACTAGCGTCATTTCCAGGTTCCCGTTGAGACCGAGGAGTGGAGGAATAAGTATAAAAAGTTCCCGGTAAGCACCGAAGACAGGCCAGTCCTAGAAGCACGGATCATTTGTCACAATTGGAACAGTGGTAACGCTTCGATATATATGACAGAAAAATCGGTGCCTATTATGTTCTGTCAGGCGCTAGTAAAGTATCCACACTCCTCTTTCAGATAGCCCAGATGATCTCGGAGTACCCCAGAATGATGCTCCAAAAGATAGAAGTCCGGTAAGCTCAAAACAGTAGATCCCGTCTAATCACCGCACCACCGTTACCACAGCAGAAGAAGACTTCCTCCGAGCACACATTACATCTTTTTTGGCTTTAGTGAGCTATGTTACTACATCATTAATTTCTGTCACTGGCCTAGAGATCAGTGAGGACTCATAAGCGGCAGACCTCCACTTCCACCATTGTACCTGCTGTACTGTTACGTCCCAACTAGATATTCTATATACAAGTTCACTAGCTATACGACACAAAGCTGCACTGGGATGTATAATGTACTATGTGAGGATCACTCACATCATGAAGGTACAAACAGAGTCGTGCGCTTCCCTGATAATAAAAAAATCCGCTACAGTAGAAGACATACCTTGACGCAGTCCAGCAATAAACTTGCCGCGACAGAGCCCATACCGGCGAGCAGGAAGGGCAAGAAGACTTGAACGCAGGTGGCGTACCATTTCTCAGAGACGAACGGATCCTCCTCTTCTTTTTCCAAGTGGTCCGTACTTCCAGTTAGTTCCCCAGAAGGTTCAGTTTCTATAATCACCGGCGTACATTTGGACTCCCCGCCACCATCTTCGATGCTGTCGTTGCCATTCACCGCCGACACAGCTAGAACGCGGGTAGCGAAGCACAGCATTACTGAACAGTCCAGCACTCTCCGACGCTCTGACAGATGTAACTGCAATCAATGCAGAGGTACAGATGCAAAACCTGGCGACCGCTCACGGAGACCCAAGTCACTTGCAGAGCCTAATAGAGGCACTTAGCCCCTCCCCTTGTGGATAGGTTTTGTGTACAGCAGACAAGTATTTCGCCTACAGTCAAGGTGAAGGTATTAAGAGGTCCTATTCAGAGCGTCTCGAACGGAGTGTCCTCTACGAGAATTTGACCTTTGTTCGCAGCTGCATCTGGTGTACGACCATGCATCCGCATCCAAGGTGGTGGCCGTGACCTTATTTATTGTGCGCTCAGCCTTTTGTTAGACAGTACAAAATAACGAACTCAGGACAAAACTGCCGTTGTTGTGTCTCATGTGTTGAAAAGATTACCTGTCTGCATCGGCGCTAACCGGTCACTTCCCGATTCGGTCAACTGTGAGACGAGATGGGAAGCACGTAGGCCAGTGCATGACTTCTCAAGAATGTCGAATGCAGAGGTGCTAGTAAAATGTTCCCTCACTGTTTTAACCGCTTACTGCATTCTATTTAACTTTTTCTTCTTCTTCTGCTTTTAACCTTTTTTTTTTTTTACCTTCTAGTTTGTGTACCCGACAAGCTTGCAGCTACGCATTTGAGGACATCGGCACAGTGTTAGAAAATAAAGCTGGGAAATCACGGATTGAAGGAACGCAACGAACAGAAAAATAGTCACAGGCAAGTACCACTGAGGACTACACGTTGCTTTATGTTCGCTGTTTAGGGGAGCAAAATGAGGAAAACGTGTATGGTGTTGGAGGATGCTTCGTGAAGGCATAGGGAGTGCTGGATAAATCACTGATTGTTTTGAGAGGTTGTGCGAGTTCTCCAGTTCAGTGCCAGGTCAGTAGGTTCTCAAACTGCGCATAGACCAATCCCTATCTACTGCGGACAAACTTTGTATACCCTACTTCAGTCGATGATGCCCGCTAATGAAGTATATAAACAATAACGTACATCCCTAGCCCACGCTTACGCTCGCCAATATCCCTTAGCCCATAACCCCGCAGGCCGTAATGAATCCTTTGACATTAGCAGCAGTATTTTGTCAGAGGAAATTCATAATCGTGAGTTCTGTCACCAAGAACTCCAGACCACAGGACAGCGTAACATGCAGACCAACATATAAGATCGGAAATGAACGGCCTACTTGATGTACCTCCATGGCAAACACTGAAACTCGGGGACAGAAAAATGACACGACGAAAGTCTCATGCTTTGGTTTATCATGGCTTATCATGGATGTTCGCGGCACCATCTCGCCTGCCTCCTTGCCATTATTTCTGTTACTTGTCTAACGTTTCAACGTACACTCTAAAAACAGAACTTCACCGCACAACACGGCGATGACCAATCGCCATTCCGAATGATATCTTTTCCTGACTCTATTTGCCGAAAACGGTGGGCGTACGCCTTTTTTGTGACACTTATGCGCTGCATAAGTGTCACCGCGTGGTCACCGCCGTGTTGTACGGTGAAGTTCTGTTTTTAGAGTGTAGGTCTGTTATCCCTGCGCACCTGAACCTTGTGTACTTCTGAACTGCCTCCGGTTTCTTTAGGCACGCGAAGGACACAGTCGTAACAGAGACAATAAACGCGGTGCTTACGAACGATATGAAGCCGTTTCGGCGAGTCATTGGTCCACTGACATCGTGGTCTGATGGAGTGTTTGCTCTCTTCTCTCCTGCAGTATGTGCTCTGGTAGGTCGGGAATTTCGGGCAGCCCTGTAGGATGCCATCAGAGCGGCTGCGGGATGCAGGAACGGGGAAGACGTTGATGCTGAATACTGGCAAAGGCGCTAGTTCGCCGCTAGGACAGCGCAGGTCCTTCCTGCATAATACAGAAGACAAAAGGGGTTGCATACTCGCGTTCAACAAATACGACAGAAGAATGCGAAGCGCCTCTGCATACAAAATTTTTCCCATATAACGCACATTAGCTGTGTAGATCGACGTATTGTAGTTGACGTTCCTACCAGAGATAGGTTGAGACAGTGAATACCTTTCGAGTTTGTATGCATACTGTGCGTACGATTAGACAAGGTCCAATGCGAGGTTGTCTGTCTTAAATGATTATATGAGAACAAATCTTTCTGCGGAAGCTGTGTTCCTCCTCGGGAGTTGACGTCAGGGGAACTCACTCAGGGATAAATAAAGAGAGAGCGAGAGAGTTTCAGCCAGCTGATTAAACGATACCTTGCGGGTGAAGAAATCGTTGACTTACAAATTCTTCCGGATTGTTAAGATTTTATTTTGTTTGGCCGTGACACTGTAAAATAGCCTTAAGAGCCCTCTTCAATTTCAGGCAGCTCTGGGTACACTTTCGCGAGAATGTTTGGTACTTCCAGCAACAATCTCCATGTCTGCATTGATTATCCACCACATTGGCCAAATTGTAGGTATAGCAATACTCACGCTGAATCCTTTTGAAAAAAATTGACGTCTTCCAAAAAAGGCAACGACGTCCTGCATCTGGTGTCTGACCTGGATCTCGGAGGCTCAGTCGGAAGACCAGCATCGTCAAAGTCAACGATGGTCATCGTCACTACGCCGCCCCTTACGCAGGGACCTCACGGGAAGAGCGAGTCAGGGACAACATCCAGGTCGGCCGACGTTCAGCCAGGCTCGTCAGGGGATACGTGCGCCAGATTGTACGCTAGAGATCAGTCCTCGGCTGCTGTCCAGGGGAAAGCAGGTCAAGTTACCCGCAGATTAAAGCGTCTCTGGCTGTCTCTCGGGATATACCTGCGTAAACAAATGTCACACGGTGGCTGGATGTATCACAGCATTAAAAATAAAGCCGTAAAACAACCGACATGCGAGATACGTGCAACACGGCAGCAAAAACAAAACGTGCTGCACGCCTCTCAAGGCCCCACGTCGATGTGCCCTTGGCCATGAGAAGGGTTTTTCGACTACTGCCTTGGAATCGGTGTGGAGTATTCATATGTTGCACAACTATAATGGACACGTGTATTGGGTGAACCAGCGACCGTGAATTTTTTGTTCGAAATTACGTAGTAGAAGGGACTACCGTAAACTCTCGGTATTCTACAAGAGTTCTCTGTTGCGAAGGCGCTTCTTTTGGAGACATTGCGACGACGACATCAGTGTCTTCGAAAGGGACACCGACATTTTCTACCGTGTTTTGTCCGGTCAAATTGAAACGCACTGCACTGTGCCTTTATCGTGATAGAACGTAGTAATATTCTTACCTTCACACTGCGACTTTTAGAAATTTTAGTAACTGTTCAGCAATTGTTTAGCACGAGACCTACTGCTACGCGCAACTTGCGCGAGCAGATAACGTAGCACGCGACTTCGTTGGCCTCGGCTGGCTTATAGCGTGTGACTCCTGCGTTATAGTGCCGTTGCTATACTGGGTGATCTGCTGGCAGATGCGGTGTCAATGTGCTCTGCGGCCTGGAACCGACGTCATAGTGATTATTGGCGACCTCTAGTATCTTTCAGCCCAGGGACCGCCAAGCCTTCAGTGGACTACTGCTTGCAAATGCACTGAATACTTTTCTGGTATGCATTTCTCTGTGATTGTCACAAGTAGGACGTGCACCAAACGTATTTCCTACTTATTCTGAACTCCTGCGCAGTGTTGACTTTGAACTTCATTCAGTTCATGAATGTATACATTCGTTTGTGCATGAAATCAAATGGTCCCACGCCCTGCTGCCGCAACGGGTACAGTTTACATTACAAAACACACGCAATACGATTTAACGCGCGTAGTCACTGTGGCCAACTGTGGTAAGGGAGAAAGGAGACACATCAGGGGAGGACACAGAACGTTCGTCTGCCCGCGCTGTCTTTTCGCGTTCGTTCCTCACGTTGTTGCATGTCCAACACGCTTTCCTTGCCTTTCATTGTGTTCGGGTAATATCTCTGTCGTAACAGCTGTGTCTAACCGAGAGTTATGCTGGAGCCCTCCCAAGCATTTTCAGCAGCATTTAAATAAGAGCCTCCGCTTGCTTTTGTTGCCAGTACTGTCTGCCCCAATGCCCACTGGCAAAATGGATTTACGAACCATAGTAAACTCATGAATGGTTTTCTTTCGTAAGAGGAATAAAAAGCACTAAGCATTACCTTTTTCCGACCAAATATTTCGCACAAATACATGCCAAAAACAAGGACCCTATATATTTGCGAGCTCTTTTGTAAACGACAAACATTCTGTTTAATGTTTTGGCATGAATAATACATTATAATCAATATACATAATACCGCGAGACATGCACGCGAAGCTTAAAAAGACCGCCGCAAAAACAGACTCCTGCAGCTTAGTGAAATCGCATTGCTTTACTACAATACACAGTATGACATACACTATATCGTACAAACATAAAAGAGGCCATTTACCATTGCGATATTGTTCCCTATAACAATAAGAGAAGAGCTTCCCGCATCTGACATTAGCAGTGGTGGCCAGCTACCTGGTAATTGACCTATACTTCGTGGTTACCAATTGCAAAGTACCGACCTCTGTCGTACCACGTGTACGCAGCTGCGTATAAAAACATTTAAGCGCCGCCCAGATGCATGTCTGTACAGGCACAGCTGTCGTCCTCGAAAAGCCCGATCTAACAGTCATTACAATGCTTCGTACCGAAGCAGAGAACGCGAAAATAAAAAGAATAAAAGAATAGTAATGTCTTTGTATTTGCTGTTAATGTCATGTACTTTCGTTCTAGAATGTACATGTAAATATAAACGGCTGACAAACATCGCCAATGAACGAGAATAAACAAGCTCCCTTTTTTTCGCCGCGTACGCAATTGCTTTGAGCGTGTAATTTTTTCCGTTGCGCATAATCACAGTTAGTCCACATTCAGATCCGCACACAGTCATGTAAATGAACGAAGGACTCGCAAAGGACTTTAAATGCGTTTGACCTTGCCTATTCTCAGTTCTAAAAGAAAAAGAAAAAAAAAGGAGTTTCTCATACCTCAGGAAATGGGCAGTGGATACCAATAAAGTCACGGAGCAACTACATACATCGAGGTATACATAGTATCTCTCGAGCTAATAAGTTCTGTTGCCGTCCACTCTGACTGTCAGTACGGCGTTCATGTCAGTCCATTACGTGACACAGACTGACAGCGAAAGTTGTGTCATGTTCTAAATTACCCATGAAAGTGCTCGGATTTGACAGCTGCGCGTGAGTAGGTCACGCCACATGTCTGGATTTCCGTATTACCACATCTTTCTTAGAATAAAAGACCAGACTACGAGTACGATGGCTGCACGCCAGGTACCAGAGCTGTTGCCGATGACAATGGTGCAGACGCGGCATGATCTGCGTAGTTCCAGCAGTATCCCCTTGCTTAGCTGGTCCGGTTTGATGGCGCGGCTCGTTACACTAAATAATTGACGCAGCACTAGCGTTTACATATTATTGCGAATACAGATAAGAACACAGGAACGCAGAGAGGTCAGCAAAACAAAGTTTACTTAATGAGGGATTGAAATACAAGATGAAACGGAAGCCCTTTCTCCTCGTATTAACCTCCTCCATAAATTCTTTTACTACACTAGACGAAGTAGACGCTAAATGTTGGACTGAAAGTGGTTAAGAAAGCTCGTTTAATAAGGGTAATTTGACGCAAAAGCTCACGTTTACACAAGAATAATTACAATTTAGGAACAATGGCCACCGTATGGACAGCAGCACAAACTTTGGGAGAAAGAAAGAATAAGAAATAAATAAAATAAACAATAAAGTAAATCAAATGGAAATGAAATCGCCAACTATAACGATACGCCACTACCGCAATTACCACAACCATGGGTGGCTTGTAAAAGACAGCGCCGTTTAGAAGACACGATAAAAGCACACACACATACAACAGTGAGGACTAACAATTTGTTTCCGACACCATTGTCGAAAAACAAGCTGCGATATTCCACCTTCCACTGCTTTTAGCAGTACTGACTACTCCTTTGTCACTGATCTAACCGAAATTTTATCCGCCTTCAATTCCCTCAGTTGTGCCTCTTCTTGGTGCTCCGACTGAGACAAGTGTAGCTTCATATCAGGCAGGCACCGAATTATAGAATGCCACGTGCGCGCTATCTTCAACTGACGTCAGAAATTCCAGCTAGCTCCAGATACGCTATTCGTCTGCGTTTATATATTACATATGTAAACGTGTTTCGTGCAAGTTTCGTGCACTAGCGAATGGAACCTATTTAATCGTGAGCACTAATTTGGGCGTATCAGCTCCTGAATAGACAGTCCGCAAGCTACCCTTTTACTGGTCGGGCAGTTCCGGGAAGGCTTCTGATGGGTATCACATGGACATGCAAATTGTGCGAGGGGTACCTGGCTATGAATTGTGCCAGGCAATTTTCGGCTGCTATTCATGTGTTTTTCAGACTGAATAAAAAGTATAACTAAGCTATAGAACTCTATTGCACGCAAACTAGGGGCGAGGTAAGTTGAAGTTGGGTTCTTAGCTACAAGGCGGCAGTCACTACGCTAGTCTGAAATGTTCGTCACTTCTTGAAAAGCTGAAAACAAAAGCGATGGTTTCAACAAGTATCACGAGTTCATCGACAATCGCAACAACTGGTCTTTTCTTTTTTTCGTTTTGTATTTACGCTGTGAAAGAGAGAGTGAGAGAGGAAAAGATAGTAATGTCGTGCATAAGTTTCTGTCTTATAAAAATGTACCATGAGAATGGAAAGTGGGTCACCACAGTGGAGCCTTTCACATTTAAAGATCTAGGTGCGAAATACATCGAGTGGTAGGGGCGATATAACATCAACAGTGGACTCACACGCATGACGATCACGTGCAGCTTGTTATCTATGCATCCCCAAAGTGCCTTGACCGTCTGTGCACCGACCACGGACGCTGTCAGAACTAGCACAGAAGCTGCGTCGCGTACAGGGACACTGACATATATGTTGCTCTGCACAGGACCGCACTATTGGCTCGACTCGTCAGCCCATTACAGACAAGAAGGTCGTAAAACATATATGCGTCCAAAAGGGAGATTTTCGGTCGTACAAGCGTATTGCGTAGGGGACTTTTGGACGGCGTTTATTATGTCAAGGTATGAACGTTGAAAGATTCAGGGTTGTGTCCCGTGACACAAACATGAGCGAACATGAGAGAAGGAAGTCACTGAAAAAGCTGACCAGCTGCAGGCCACCAATTCCAACCCTGTTCAGCAAATGCAACCCTTTCTAGAGCTATAGACCTACGTCCGTAAAACTGTGATTTTCTAAAACGGTATCCGTACAATTTAACACGTCAGCGGATTAGTTTATACATAATAAAAGTCCCTAAAATATCGACTGCTATATCTTTTTGAAACGGGGTATTCTCAACAATCAATTGACATAGAGGTGTCATTCACAAACAGGGATCCTCCTCTTATTGATGGGAACTTTCTTTAATAATATGCTGTCTGCTTGATCTTAAGTATGTCTTGATGACATGTTTTGACTTGACCAAAACGGCTTGGGTAGTGGTTTTTTGTTCACCATGGCATGAGAACCCACATGCTGGTCTAAAGGGGAGAGAAGCGTGCTCGATTAATCATTCCAATAAAAATTAGTGACGTATTGACACGCCAGAGCGGTTCTCGTGTAACAATTCATTTAAACGTCTAGACATAGATCCATACACAAGCGCTGACTATAAGTTCGGACGACGTTAACAACACAGCACGACTTGAGAAGTTAATTTGAACAATAAACGTTCCTGTTCACGGAAGCAGAAAGCGACTAAATAAGTTCTGCAGGCAGCAGTAGGGCTCAAACACACATTTTCCCGGTTTTCAGCTGAGAGCTCTACGATACCACACTACCGCAAATGTATGGCCAAGACAGAACTTGTTGAAAAATACTGTGCACATGAAGTGGTACACTATATAAGAGATATGAAGGGTGGAAGTAATAAACAGTTAGATTATCTATTTTTCGATCGTCGGTACAGTGCAAATTTTCTGAACTGATACCGTTCTATTGAACGTACGGAGCGGTCAGCGCATAATGGTCGCCCATATGTGCATCAACGAATCTGTTAAATGTCACGTGAATCAACGGCGAAATATTCTTCGAGAAGATTGTGTTACGAAACATACGTCGTTCCCACCTGCGATAATTAATTGAAGCAAATACAAGAGCAGAAAAAAAAAAA
>JARGYV010103153.1:0-18770 GCA_029532675.1 Ornithodoros moubata | reverse complement strand
ATCTCAGACTAACACTGAAGTAAGGACAAACTGAAAAAAAAAAAAAAAATTAGTACACCAATTGAGTAGGCTCTTTTTCAGTCCTGGTACATGCAACATATGCAGTTCATAAGTGCACTAAACACCAGGAAGCCCAGTACTGTGAATGAGATTTACAACTGCCAATAATGCTGTAGTGCCCTGCTTGAGCACACGTCACCCTCGCCATTCCCATCTTCGCAGTTTGTATTTGTACCTGACCAATCGTGCACGACGTTCCACTAACACTGGTTGCAAACCTTTTTCTTTACTAAGCGTAACTTTCAATGCAAAAAATACCAAGGTGCTTCACTTGATTTGACAAATTTTACCATGAAGACTTGTCTGTAAAATATCAGGTTAACAGTTTGCCTGGGGTGTGTTGTGTCTCATGTTCAGAGCAATTATCTCAAATGTCTTAGCAATGAAAACTATACCGCCATGCCTGCCCAACAATTTTCTTTAAAAACTTAGGCACCTAATACCAGTGTGCTCGAAAGCCCAAGTAAATCTTCGCTAATATGTGAAATTCCTGCAAAGGCAAACATCCTACTTCTTGATCTGACTACCGATAAAGGCATTAGCACAAATAGAAGATACAGGCAAAATGTGGGGGAGGGGGCAAGAAGGGGTGCCTCTTTTCACAGTATTTTCACAACAAAATCCTAGTCCACAAATATCAGTATTCAGTTTCATGAACTCAACAGAAATTTATTGTAGCTACAAGGTTCAATGAGCAACTTATACAATTCAACCTGATAAAACTGCTTCCAGTAGGTGAAAAATGCTGACAAACCAAAGACCATTTGTTGGAACCATTTGTTCCACAAGCAGACTGTTCACGAGCATGTGTCTGTAGCCCCGATCCCCCTAATAATGGTAAGTGACATTGTGGGAAACCTTCATAGATTCAAAAAATTAAAAATATGCGTCCAGCCCATGCAGTCAGCAAGAAGCAAATATGTTGCTCACACAGCTCTGAAGTCAGCCACCTAGACAGAAGTCATTGCACAGCCTCAGAAACAGTCCTTCCCTCTCATCAAACCCAGTATGAAAAAACCCCCCATCCAAGATGTACATTATAAATATACCCACATCCACAGCTTCAGGCAGTTTAAAATGTTACGTATGTACATAAGAGAACACTGACAACAATGCCATACTTTACACAAGTTATGTGCAAGTCAAATGCCATATAGTACATTGAAAACATATCACGCAACGTTTAATGGGAAGTTTTAGACCTGCGTTGTTCGTTAGGTGTATTTCTAGCAATAAAGTATGTATGTAGACCAAATAAAAAAATTGTGCATATGCCGGTCTTTCAGTACAACTCTAGATGCAACGAATGCTGCAATACACACTATGAAATAAGAATAAGCATGAAATGCGGGAGAAAAACAACAAACATGGCACACACTGCAACCTTTAAAGTACTTTGCTGTTCCAACAGGACAACTCACTGCTGTGCCCACCCATTAAAAGGCGGCTTCCCAACGTGGTCCGCTGGTGTGGAAACCTTTCCCGACCCTCCTCTACTCTCCTCCCGGTTTGGTCTACATTTTGTGGAAATTGCACACGCTAGATTCCATGAACCCATGAACTGAAGACAATCCAGTAGCTGTCTCCACACAGAGCCAGAGAGTGCTGGCTGACAACAGCAGGTAGCCAATACCAGTAAAACCACCCCACTTACATTAGTAAGAAACTGTTTTGTTGCAGCAACTACACACAAAATAGTGGTAAAAAAGGTCAACATCATCAAACTACAGCTTTTGAGTTTTGTCTGCGTGGAACACAGAGGCACAGATGCTGCCCACTTCCAAACAACAGCTAGAACAGTTGTTAGCTGTATGTCCCAGCTAGACACCACCTCAGTGTTAAAATAGGATAATTTTGCAGCCTAAACATTTGTTTATTCAAATAAGCCCTGACATCCTGCTTGTTTTCCCCGCTGCCATGCAGTGTCTATTAGGTTTTCTCCTAAAGGTCCAATGCTCATGTCACCTCTTGCATCCGTTTCTCCTTCTCTTTATTTCACACATATATAGATGGAGATATATACAGGGACACAAAATAATAAACAATAAAAGAAGACCAACTGCAGTGTCAGCACACTCATGCAGCCCCTTCTGGGTTCCAAAATTCTGGGCTCTGCCTTTTAGTGGCCCATAAACACACGCAGGGTTTCTTCTCGTGTCTTTTCAGTGCTGTTGAAGTAGGAAGGATTGAAACTCAAAAAGAGTATGTGCACAATTTTTTTTTAAAACGTAGACAGGGTGGGGAGAGACCCGCAGCTAAGCCATTTGAGGGTCCAGTGCTGCAACTCAGCTGTCCTACAGTGTGGAGCTTTCTGTGGAACTTTCTTAAAATAAGAGAAATTGCAGCCAACTTCCCGAACTGTCGCAGTATGGCATGGTTAATCTTGGGCGGTGCTCTTTGTCATTTAAAATTTTACCTGCATACGAAAAGAGAAATAGGATCAAAGTCATTCACTTATCTTATTTAAGGCACGGTACCACAGAAAAAGTTAGAATTTCAGGGAAAAAAGAAAAAAGCTCTGTGCACTGGTAATACATGTAAGTGAAACTTAACACATTCCTTAAACTTTTTTGTTGTCATGGCAATTGCACTATTTCCACATTCAATGCCATGTGGCTCTCTCATTAAACGAACCTTGTTGGTCTGTGCAGATGACTGGCAAGATGCCCTGAGAAGGTGCCCGTGAACTATACAAGCCATCACCAGCAACAACACAAAGCACCTCTTGAGGATAACAGAGTTTAGTGCTAAAAAAGATGCTTTCTCATAGTTGCAGGTGCTTTCTCATTTTGATATACTGGCTATGACATTAGCATGTGCACATTACAGCTCTCATTAATTCGTTCCCCAGGGGGCCTCGACATTTGTTTGAATCAAGCGAAGCCCGAACTAACGGGGGACACACTTTTCAAAGAAGGCCCTCGAAGTACTAGTACCACGAAGGGAAAAAGAAAGAACCTGCGAACCATACGGTAAATCAATAACTGGACATGCGGGCAAAGTCTGGTCAAATTATCCGACATGTACGCTCGTCCCTTTGAATTACAGAGAGTTTCTACCCAATGATATAAACACGGCTTTCTCGAGACTCGGATGTCTGTTTAAATTATCCAGAATGTCAAATTAATGAGATTCTACTACATTATTCACAATATCACCACCATTACTATTAAACGAGAACAAAAGGGCATTTTATTGTGCTTCATTGCTGAAACGTTAAAACATCCGTTATGTTCTCGTTGATTCTTCTTTGTTGTGAAAGTGTATCAGTGGTAAAGATCATGACTTCTGGTTTTCCATAAAAAAAAAAGCATAATGTGAAATGGCTCATACGTGCTTCTTGTGAAGAAGATTGATTGCTTACCTAAACTCACTATGAGTCAGACATAAATGTCACCTGGCTTTTCAGCTCTTCCAATTCCTTGATTTGTTGTCTTAAAAATAGAGTTCTGCAAGAAAGCACTACACTGTTCAATACAAAGTCAATGAGCCATGACTACAAGTAGAGCGCTGCACGGGGCAGGGCCTACCCAAAGGCCCATCAAGCCCGGTTCAACCAAGTTTGTGGCAGGCCTAGGCTTAAATCTCAGGGCTTGGGGTGGGCCGCACTAAGTTAAGGGTTCTCTCTTACATTTTCCATTCAAATATACATAGTAACGTCTGCAACAGCAAAACCTAGGTATGGCAACCAAACCCACAAGATCTATTGAGAACAAAGAGACACAAGAAGTAAAGCTGCTCTGTAGAGTTCTGTATGTATGTACCAGCAACTATGCTGTTGCCTGAACTTTGTTTTTGCAACAGGGCTTGTGGTAGCCTCAATAGCTGGACTTAGCAACAGCATGGACATCGTCCAGATTCTTACAAATGAAGATGAAAACAGATGAAGATGAACATGATGAAGATTACAAATGAAGATGAGTCAGTCCTGATGATTATTAGGTGGACAAAGAGAAACTGGTGACACTTTTTTTTTTTTCGGGCTTGGGCCAGACCTCGGCCCGGGTCGTGCAATCCAGAACTACTTTCAGTCCCGGGCCGTGTTTGGGTAAGCATGTGGTCACCCAAGCTACAGTCAACACTTTGAGAACACCTAGCCCCAGGTAAGGGCAGTGCCAAAGGTCAGACCCAGAAGCATGACCCGTGCAGTGCTCTAAATAAAAGCATCTTCCAACATGCCCAAGCACTTGGATCCACACCCCGTGGAGATGACTCACCTTTGTTCTTGTAACGTTGCCTGAATTTCAGCCAACCTTACAAGGGACCGGGCCATTTTTAGCTCCGCTGAAACACGGGTGCAGTTTAAACTTCCTAGTGTATGAGCTTCTTCACTATAACGATTTGCCTGAAACAGAACAGGACAAGCTCAGCTTAGTCCTATTATGTGATCCTTGCACTTGTTTATTTACATTGTGCACAAAGTTGAGCATAATATCCACGCACCTGAAATGGTGCCCTTATCTTCACGATAAACAAGACAAAGATATTCGCAAAAGAGTTACCTGTCTCTCTGCATGATCAGCTTGCCAGCCAGTCACATGAGAAATCAGGCTTTCATTGTAGTAGTTGGCCAGTGATGGAGTAAGGCTCGGCAGAGCTGGCTTTAATACTGCAGAGGCCAAAGAGCTGGTCCCGGTGCCACTTATGCTATGTAAGCTGCTCACACAGGAAGTTGGACTATCTCTCCTGCAATGTGTTGTACAGTAAAGGTTAGCTTACAAAACTCACAAGACAGAAAGAGTAGTATTCCTGTCCATAACATGCACTGAACAGTGCCAAACCCCCTGAATTTGCTTCCTACTTTAGATCAATCAACAAGTTACTCCCATCAGCAGAGCAACTAAATGCATTGGTAAGCTATCCACAAAGCCTATTTCAAGCAATGAAGGTTCAATGAGATGCTAGTAGCTGTACCCATTGTTACGCCTTTATCTGCTGCTGCCTACTGAGCAGCTTGTGAATAAGTAAAGGTCTGCCATCTGAGAAATTGCATGAACTAACCTGGAAGAATGAGCACTATAGTCAGAGCCCGGAGAAACAGCTCCACCATCTCGACAATCTGCAGCATTTGTTCCCTTGCCATCTAAGGTACCGGGCGTTAGTGATGGACCCTGCAGACCAGCAGGAAGAGGAAGCCCTGGCATGCACACACCAGAGGAGCTTTGACTTGCTCGATGACTTGCGATAGGTGTTGTGTGTGCCTGGTACATAGATGGCGATGTCCCCTTCAAGCCTTCAGACTGTGTCACAGAACTTGATGTCGCCTGACTCAGCCCAGCTGTGTGAAAATAAGGTGGTATTGGCTAAAGAACAATGTCATCTTACAGTCCGCCTGTCTTTCTAAACCACAGCCAATATTTGGTGACTGGCTTCAAAATTTTATCAACTTGTGGCATTTACGAGCACCAAGTTCACTGCTCAACTTGCTAATACAACTTACATGCAATTTTTTGCAGTACCAGGTAAGTGCAACAAACAATGTTTAGGCTTTTACACACCAGTTTCGAAGACAAACTGCAACAGCAGCATAGCTAGTAAAATGCCTACTCATTAGTTACGCAGTTTTGACATTTTATATTAAGCCCAGTAAAGGGCACTGCACAACCTAATAATTTAATAATTCATTGCTTTACGTCAAGAGACAACTGTGATCATGAGTGATGCCAGAAACAGACAGAAAAATTGTATACAGGAGACTTTCATTCGTTAATCGGGCTAGTGAAATTAGGTAGGAAGAATGGTCCAGTTGTCGAAGCAGGAAAATTGAAATTTTTTGAACTCATGATAGACATTGGCATTTGCTCACCCTATGTTCATAATATAGGAAGCAAGAGAATGCTTGAATGATTCCTTTCATGTATACCATGTATACCATACACAAGAACCAAGAGTATGTGGGGTTGTGTTCACTAACCTCCAGATGAAACTATATATGTACGCAAATTGGAATGCATGTGGTTAGTGAGTTTATGTGCATGTATATTTACATATCTTTTTCACGTGTTTCTTTTTTTATTCCATAAAACAAAGCTTGTATTTTTACAGAACTGCACCAGTGCTCTCCAAATCTCTGCTGTGCAATATTTCTTATTAAAGTCATCTGGTCCACTCTGTATACACAAGTTCTGGAGATTTCTCAACACGATTCTAAGTATGATTAACGAAGCTGGCACTTCACAAGTTTGCTAACGCCAAAATAACTTGATGCTGCTCACAAAACACTGCAGCCAATGCAGTAGAAGCCTCTGTCAAACATAATACATCCAGGAAAGTGGCAGAATGATGACAGTACTAAAGGCAGAAAATGGCAGAGCTAAAAATGAACGAGTTTCTTCATACACTATGCAAGTACATTTCAAACTCATGGGATGACGAAAAGCACAAGGAAATGTGTCTACAAGCGTGATAATGTGTCTACCCCTTTACATGAAGCATTAACTAGAGGGCCTCTAGAGATGGAAGAAAGAGTGACAGTGGCTTCTACGTGATGATGATGATGATGAGCTAAGGTTCACGCAGAAGCAACTAGCACCAAAGGTGGCTTCTATGTTTAGGCTCATTGTTACTAATGTCTTTGTGCAGCCAACAAGGCACCTCCTTTGGTAACTACGGATGGACGAAACTGGAGCACAGACAGTCAACCTGCTCGTTTAGCATGTGGTATGTTTTGGGTGTTTCACATAGCACAAAAAAAAACAAAAAAACTCACTGTCACTCTCACTATTTTCTGATGCCAAAATCTACTCACACCAGTTAAGTTGACGAGAACCTAGCTGTAATAGTTTTCATGAATGCTGATTCAATGATGTGTGACAGGAAATAACACAATAAAAAATGAGCATTTTGTGTGTAATGTGTGGTTAGCTTTGCTCATGGCTTTCAAGAAACATATGACAGATACTGGCTGCAAAGATCTGATCCTGTTAGCATGGATTTCAAGGAAATTGCTTCATACCCTCCAGTTACTGAACAGGGAAAGAACAATCCCCAAAGACAATAGTGTGCATTTAAACACCAACCAAAGCTACAGAGAACTCCTTTCTGAGATTCAAGCAAAAGGGCCCAAACTTCCACACATTTTCAAAAGCGTTACAAGTGGTAGACTGGCATTGTGCACTGTCAGAATGATCCATAAAAAAAAAAAAAAAGAAGACTGCATAGATGTGTCATGAACAAAAACTTGCAGGCAGCTTTTCGAAGAAAAACCTTCACACAAAAAGGCGACAAAGTATTTCTCTACCCCTACTCTCCATCATATCATGCCACAACTGCGCCAGGAAATCAACATAGAAGAGGTGGAGTAGAGGAAGAAAGCAATGATGGTGACTATGATTAAAATTTTAACTGTGCAATTAAAAAAATATTCACTGCTATCAAAACTATGTGTAGCACAGTACATTCACTATATATTTAATACTGTAAGGGCCACAAAGCATCCTACAGCAGTAGGAAAGTGTTAGGTCAGCCATACCATTTGATCCAAGTCATATTACACAACATGCAAAAACAACACTATCACCACCCACCAGCCCACATTATAATGCAGTGATGCACTAACCCACCACATCATCAGGTTAATTAATGCTAATGCAAGCTACATTACTACCAAATATGACTCAGCATCAAATAAAGTCAAGCAGGAAAGACCATGCAGCTATGAATAATATTTTAACTCACTAGTTTGAGCCTGCTTGGTCAGTTGCAGAGCCTGCTGTATTGTCCGGAAGGCTGAATGAAGCAAACAAACAGTCTCTAAGAGATTCCAAAAGTGATAAATATGTTTCAAACTGCATGGCTGGCTTACAACATTGTACTAAAATTTTACATTTTTTTCTTTCTTCCACACAGTTTCTTTTTAAGACATATAACTTACATAAATAGCATATTAACAACCGCACAAATCTGAGAAATGCACAACAGGGCACACAAAGCAAGGAGTCTTGTGCTCAAACAAAAGACAGCCAACTGTCAACTCACAACCAACTCTTTATTACTGCAACAGATTAGCATGCACATACAGAAACTACATTACTATGCTGCAGGTTTAACTAAGGTGCACAAACAAGCAAAGCTTACACTTCATAAAGATGTCAAAGATGCATATGTCAATATCTACATTCTGGAGTGACATATCAAGATCAACAACAGTGCGTAAGAAGAGAAAGCACAAAAATTGCCAAATGAGTCATTGCCAAATGAGGAAACAACCCTTTTTACTTCAAGAACTCAAAAAGCAAGCATACCAGACACAAGATGCTCCTATGGATACCAAAACTGAGCAGGGAAAAAAAAAAAAAAACTTAGAAAGACAGAAAGAACATGCAAACCTTGCCAATGAACTGCAACAAAGCCACCCGTATCTCAAGCATGCAAATTCACCAACACTACCACGACCAAGGGAAGGTAAAGAACTTGCAAGTGCGAGACCAGCAAAAGAAACAATCGAAGCAGTATGCATCATGTCCACACTGTGCAGTATGATATGAAAGACAGTTTGAGCAGAGATTGCATTCAACAGAGTAAGCCAAAAGGGAGTGGGGGAGTGCACCGCAACAACTGTGAAATTACCTTCCTGCGGAGACATGTCATCAAGATTCGGGAGCCCTCTGGTGCCAGCCAACTGTGACATCATTTTTGGAAGGTTGGCAAGAGTCACTTGGGAGGGGGACAAGAGGAGGGAGGGGGCTGCTTGGGAGGAAGGGGTCATGTTTCGAGATTGGGGTAGTGACTCATGGCAACTTGTTGGAGTGCCACTACTGGCAGGGGAAATGTCCATGTCCTGCATTTGCGAATCTAGGGCAAAAAAAATAAGGAAAAAGAAAGCAGGTGCCTCTAATTATGAACACAGACTGAAAACTTTCATACCATCTGTTGCATAAGATGTAATTTTCAAATTTAAAAATAGTGCTTCAAAGCAATATTGTGAGCCCAAAGGTAAGAGGAGGCCTTCAGCTAAAATTTTTACTCTCATCATTTTCACCCTTCCTATTTGAATAGCGACATACATGACCTATATGGCACATGTGATGTATGATGTAAGCATTTTTCCTTGTTCCTATTGAACTCTATATTGGTTCCTACATAACCCACAGAGGCCTGTGAGGAGCAGTACTGTTTAAAATATACAATGCAATAAAAAAGTCCACAGAGTCTAGGTATTTGTTGAGCTTAAAAAGACTGATTAGTGCAACGAACCCTTTCATTCTCTTCTTCTCCGAAGAAAGGTCAACCGTATAAAGTGTGCACCACCACTGGGATTTGAACCCATAACCTTCCAATTGTCAGTAAGAGATGTTACCAATTACACTGCAGTGACCTCCCTTTGTTGGGTTGCAAAGCCAAATTATATGAACACACGCTCTCTCGCATTCTCTTCTGCACTGTTTCCAGACACATTCACACAACCCTGGCAGGATGACAGCTTCATTGAGTACAATGGTGATAGATGAGGTCAGGCTTTAATTATCTTTTTAATAAATGATAGTACTGAACGGCGCCTACATATCTCACGCATCACGATATAAATTATATTCGAGTGAAATAGACAGGATTTCACATTGCTAGTATTGATGTTAAGCAGTGATACAATCTGTAATAAAATCAAAATAGCAGATGATGGCTGCAAGCATAGCTCATGCCATTACCTCTGAGCCCCACACTGTACAACAAACTCAATTTATAACAGAAAAAAAAAAACTTCATTCAAATAATAGACAGACACTGGTTTTCTGCTGTGCAACAAATAGTATGTAATGCATATGCACCAGCATAAAATTAATGACAACCTACTGCGCTTCTTCATAGCTCCAATAGCTCCATAACTTAGTGATCACAAGCAAAAATGCCTTATATATCTAGTACTGTCCATGAAACAGAATTTTTCAAACTGCTGCTTTTGTGAGCGTAGCCTTAACAGATGTATACCCAAATCAGTAGAGCTTGCTCCAAACAAACAATGCACATGTTGAAGAGACTGTGTCAAAAAGCAACACAAGAAACTTAAAAAGGTCTGTGTTCTACTGTCCCATTTCTGGGTACTTCGCAATCCACCAGAACTGAACGCCATGTACGCAGACGACATCTGGCATCGGACTTGCCTTAGCTACACACCAGTGACTGCATCTTTATACAGTGTGATGCTCCCTTGTGTGGACGTTCAAAAAATATTTTTACTCCATAGTGACTAAGGGATCTTGTCAGTAAGTTGCCATTTACTATATAGTTCCCGAGTAATGATCTGCTTAAAAACAATACAGGAATAGCTAAGTTTTTCTATTACTATAACCACAAATGTTCTTCCACTAATTACACTAGTGATATATGTGGCAGGGGCTAATTGTATCATGCTATCATAGTATTTGCAGAATTGCACCCAATAACGAATGAAAAGGTACCTTGGTAATGTGCACAACTGATCACCCTGCTCTCTGCTCAGCAATGCAAAGAGCTTGTCACCGATGATTATACAGTAGAAATATTTTCTGTACACGAGTGACTTTACCCATGTCCCTACAAGACTCATGGTGTAACATATGCCTGATTGTACGACCTAGCTTCCATTGAAGGCATGAAACACTTCTGTTGCTTCAAGGGATGCCAGGTCAACCCTAACACTATCAGGGGAAGCAGGTTTCACTCCACTGCAGTTAAAAAGGCATCTATATAGTATACGAAGAGGCCATGATCATAGTGCAACTGCCCTTCCAATTTATCAGAGTTAATCAGCTTTTCTGGAAGTAAAGGACCGTAAAAAGTGATGAAAAGGAGCTCCCAGACACACCCAAGCAACATCAGACCAATCTAAGCTAGTGACGGACATAATTTACCATAACAGAAACCTTCAACAGAAAGGGATGAAAAAATGGAGCCATGGCGTATTTCTCTGTCCTTTTTTGCGCCTATGCTCAGATCTTTTGTTATCGAACACAACAGGTAATGTGAGAAAAAAAAGTGCACAGTGTGAACTTGACCTCAGCTTCAAGTGCACGACAGTATTGTATGTATTGCAGCCTTGGGTCACCTCCATAGCAGCATAAAATAAAACAAGTACAAGCATACCTCTCCGGGGGTCAGATCCCCGTGACGACGACGCTGAACTTCTACGCGTGTCATTGTGTGGCCGCGAAGAGTGTTGGTACACTTTCGTCGAACTTGAAACAGTTGCACTACTGGAATGTTTCTCACCCTCTGTGCAAAGAAAGCAAGAGCACTGATGTCACTACTTACAAAACACTCACAGTATCACTTTTTTTTTTATGGTACTACTTATCACGCACGTGGTTGTAGTTTTCCTTTCAAGGCTGCAAAATGTTAAGTTGAGAACACAAATGGTTTCATTAGGTGCATCATCTCACATCTGTCGAGTGGAGACGCTAAACACGCTTTGCACTTAGTCACCCAGAAAAATGATGACAAGGGTTTTTTTTTTTTCTTTCTTTCTTTCAAGGTCTTTAAACAAGGACAAAAGTGAAGAGTAGAAGCAATTCACATTCAACAGTTCCCTTAACTTTTAGGTCATGTTTCTACAAAGCCCCCTTTTCAATCCAGGAGTATTCAATACTTAGCACAAGTTTGTTTAACAGCCATCCCCCTAGGAGTCAGCCACCACCAGTGGTAAGAACACGTGAATGAAAGTCTGCGAGCCAATGTGACAAACAGACTATACAAGCAGGTGACACACCACATTCCATGTGTCAAGTTCCCCAGTCACAGGGCCTATCATTTTGAAATATAGCCCAAAAGTATAGTCAAGGTTTGTAAGCAGAAAAATTCTGCACTGCACTTTTGTTCTCATTTATGAACACTTCACATTTACGACTAAGAACCAGAGGCACGAAAAAAAAAGGGGATTCCCCCCTTTTATCCGTGCCTCTGGTTTTTAGTCGTAATGTTGCACCAGCTTGCCTGCACTCTGTCTCTTCTATTATTTTACATTTACATTTTACGTTTATACCCTCTTACATTTCACTTGTAAAAAGGAAAATCCTACGATCGGGTAGGAATGTACAAGGTGAAAAGGCCTGGCCACCTCTACAAAGGTCCAGTAGAAGAAAAGCCTGGGCTCAGACTATCAGATTCTTAATTGCCTGAGGCTGCTACACCTCACACGGGTCATTCCCGTCATTCCGAGCCTCTGCTTATTTATGCTTAGGCGAGTGAAAAAAAACTCGACAGTAAGTTAGTTCTGGCATCTGCTAGCAATGATACTCTGTACCTCTGAAAAAATGCATGCTTGAGTTCCTTGCCAATGTACTTCCAAAATAGCCTATGAAAGGAATGCAAAATTTAACAATGTATTTCAACAGAAGGAAGGTAGCTCAAAACACAGTTAGCACAGTAACACTCTTACACAATTCAGTAAGTGATGAACTTACGTCTAATGCTGCAGCCTCCCGATGCAGACGAAGATGTAGCCTGGCGTTCATGGCCCCGGGGCTTCGACCGACAGCTGGAATCCGAGCCACCGCCACTGGACGATGAAGACTTGTAAATGCCCTGTTGCCTACATCCAATATGGCCAGGTTCACTTTTGGCACCCAGCCAAGTGACTCGTACTTTATTATATATTATACTGCCAATATATGCCAATATTGGGATCAAATTTTAGACGAATTCTCAAAAACTTGACGGACAAGACAAAACTTTAAACAAATGTATGTCAACTATGCTGCTCACAGAGGACACCTTGCAACTTCATCTGTTAAGCTCAGACTGTACGTAGTGCACCATAATGAAAGAATGGGAGAGGAAACGAAGATAACAAAACAAAATTCTCTCTTGCAGTCACCCTTCTACCGTGGCCCATCATTTGATGCTGGTTTTAATGCGACGGGTCTCACGAGAGAAAGGGAGTGAAAATACACTAGGTTGTTGATATACAGCCAAACTCCTTTACAACCAAGTTCAGAAGACAGAAAAAAAAAAAATAAATTGTTGTAAAAGTAAATTCTTTAAACAGGATCTGCCCTAGAGTCCTATAGGCCACCAAAACAATACGTTGCAATGTCTTTGCTTTTTTTTTCATTAAAAAGGCGTTCGTTGTAAACGTGTGCTTAACTGCAGGTTTTTTTGTTTTTTTGTTTTTTTTGTACGATTGCCTATACACGATAGTGACTTGCTGAAAATGGTTGATAATGCAAATGACAGTGGGCATGCTTGATTCTTGTCAATACATATTGTTGATATAATGGGTTATTGTCAGTAATCACAATTGTCATGCTCAGGATTATGAGAGTAAAGAGTGACCCTCTTAATATAGTTGAAGTTATTTTACATGTGAAATTCGTGTAATTTATAGCAAAAAATTGAAGCGCAGAGTTGCTTCCCTAGGTGTATCATGAAATGTTAGAAGAGCATGTATACTCTGTCATCAAAAATAACATTTAAATTCGGAAACTTATTGCATCAACACTTCCTACGCAAGCAAAGAGGTGAGCGTGTATTGAAAGTCCTCTAACGAACTACTGAAAACAGTTGAAAGGCCTCAGTCGTGCAAACCAGCCACCTGAACAGCTATCACAAGTAACCAATGGCATGTTACTCACCTTAGCAGTTTATTCTTAAAGCTCATTGTTGTCATGTTAAAGGCTTTAGGTACAAGCAATGAACAACTGTACAGGCGAAGTTAAAAAATGGACACATGAGATGGACTATGTAGTGCATTAAATTGCAATATACTGGTTGTTCATACTTTTCCCATTCGATCCACTCCTTTGGCTTTTCCCACTGAGAAACCTCGGTCTTGCAGTTGTAGTAGTACTTTTTCCCCGATGAGCTGACATGTTCTGACCAGTCCCCCACCTGCTGCCTTTTTTCTTTGTTTTCCTGGAACAACATAGATGGTAAAAGTCCAGAAATATATAAAAAAAACAGAACTACACTTGGTTTATCATTCAGACTATGCTTTCTAGGAGCAGCAATATTGTGTTAAATCTCGCTCAAAGTGTTGTAATTTTTCACCGACATTTGCCATCGGGTGCTGCTCTACTGGCTATATATTTATGTGCTATTGATTTACGTGTAGTAAACTGTTCACTGGTTTGAGCTCTGTGTCTCCGTTTTTCGTCTCCCTTTGTGTCGCAAAAGCTCAGGCTTTTTTCGCTATGGATTACTGCAAGTGTTACCAGTGAAATATAAGCTCAGTAGAGAACATCATACAACAGATGCACAAAATTATAAATACGTAAATATTACATCTGAGATCACTTTGGTGAGATCAAAGAAATACATTTCCCACACTGTCACCTACACCTATATATTAGACTCCTTGACACGACATAAATAAAGTGCAGAATTTCACGTGAATGCATATTTTCCCCCTCAGTATGGTTTCAAATCTGGATGATGAAAACACAGTTTTAAACTTGCTTTGGGATCAATTAGCAGAGTGTGATACTGAATATAAATGCACCTTCCACAGTTGTCACATATTTAGCCTGAAACTGTGTAAATAGTCCATATTTCGCCAGATTTCTGGACAACTTGCTCAATAAACCTAGCAATCCTTTTTCAATGTCAATGTTTTCCTCCGAGAGGTTCTAATGTATTTATGAATCTAAATAATTCACGTCCCTCCCCACGCACACACAAAAAAAGGTTCAATGACTCTTAGTCACTGTGAGGTGCAAAGTTCAGTGCATATTCTAGCTGCTCCAGGAAACTTTCTATAATTTAAAGGAACTGTGAAGTGACCAGTAAGCCCCAGCTTACCAACTCACTGCTGCAGCAACCCCAAACGTCTAAAAGTAAAACAACAAGCGGCCCTTAGTCTCACAAGTACCTGGTTCTTAAAGCAAAAAAACTTGCAGAAATAGGAATTTGGTCGGCACCAAAACCTCACCAAGCAAGGAATGAAGCCAGTGACCATGACGTTGCTCTGCCGTTGTAGGGTACTACATCAATGACGAGCTGAACTACACCACGTGACATGACAACCGTGAACGAAAATGGTAAGAGGAGGTTGGTAGCAAAACACTACACGACCCGCACAATTCGTGAAGCTTACCAACTGTTCTCAACTGCACACCCCTAAACCAAATGGGCTCACAAAGTTTCATTCACTACGGCCCAGGTGGGTAACTCTGTGCCCGTATTGTAAGGAACGCGTGTGCTTGCACTATATAAATTTTGTAATTTGTATGAATGCTGTAAATTATACTTTGGAAAGTCAATTTGCTGAAGAGGAAATCGAGGTATGTGGCCTGTGCCGAGTGATCAGTGCAGGAGAGGCGAGTGTGGCATGTGCCCAATGCAAAGTTGTTTCTCAAGTAAGGATCTTCACTAAGTAAAGAATCAGACAGACTCAGAAAAAACAAAAAGGAAAAGAAAAGAATAAGGTTTTCGAAATGTTTGTAGGTACTTGTTACTTCTGGATATCACAACACATACTGCATAATTTACTGTGGGAATTAGCGCGACGACTTGCCATTTGCAACATTGGTGTTAGAACGAATCGACGAGCAGATCTATGAAATTGCCTATAGTATGTGCGGAATGTGTATATGTAACCGAAGATGCCGGCGTCCATTTTAAGAATAGATACCAAGTGTCTGAAATTGCCAGGTTGCCCATAATGCAAAAGTGGCTGTTTTCTGCCCCTGGTTGCGGCAAGAACACTTGTGACCGTGTCCGAGGCATTCTGAAGCACACGGCCACTGTCTAAAACTGGAGATCCTCTCCAACAGACGTCATTCACACAAAGAAACAATTCACTGCCCAGCTGGGACTCCCCTTCCCGAACAATGTACTTCTACACACAACTAAGGAGAAACTAGAGGAACAGAGAGCACTGAATGGAAATTAGCAAATTGAACCCCAAATCTTCGCAAGACGTTACTCTGGTTGAGCAGCAGTGAAGAAGGCAAAGTTGTTTTCAAGGCAACAGCTTCTTCAGTTTAAACGGGGAAAGACAACATGCCATGCTCAGTTCTTGTTCAATTTATATGTTTATAAGCGATTATGTATGGAATAAAACGTTGTTCAGAGGGCAAATGTACAAACCCGTTAATTTTTGGAAATGGGAGGGATCCAATCATCAAGGCGCACTTTCCACAAAAATAACAAGCAGGAAAAACATGGATATTGAACGACCGTGGTGCAAATTTTTGGGAATGGTGATTCATCGTCATGAGCACTGATGGGGAGGTCGTGGCACAGAAACCATGCTGAGAAGAAAATCAAGCCAGGTCTCGAAAGAAAATTATTAAGAAGAAAAAGGGCACTTTTGAGATTTTAGAGGTTGCATATTCATAATAATAATAATTGGTTGCTTTACGTCATGAGACAACTGTGATTATATACGTTGAAATCGCATATACCCTGCATAATGTTACGCTTAGAAAGGAATGAACTGCATCTACAATTCAGAACATTCTTATACCATGTGAAAGCTCTGTTATCAAGCTATCTAGCAATACTAATCACATTGCTCTCAGGCGAATAGTTCCAGAGATGCCGTATGAAACTTTGGCATTCTTTTGTGCGCATGCTAACCTTGGAATTTTTCGAAAAACAACTGCAAGCGATAGATCTGCAGAATGTATGATGCAAACCCCATATACTTTTTCCCACATTTCTAAAATGAAAGCAAACACCTGAAGAGGGCCTTAAATGTTTATCTTTTAGGCTTTTATGACTGTTGCAGCAGGGTTCTTCAATTTTGAAAACTGATTTTCAGAAATAAATATACGAAATTTGCTTCTGGTATCAAATCAGATATTACACAGTGGTACACAAAAGCAGGGAGCTGTGCTTCATTTCACAGACCTTTAACAACATCCCTATAAATGCACACTGTGAAATCGAACAATGCCCCCCTTAAGCGACCACAATATAACCAAGCCACTCTACTGTGATAGAAAGCCTCTATTACATGAATAGTTCTACCAATGTCTGTAAGTGAGTCAAATTGTCATCATCTTACTCATTTCGAGTCACAGGTACAAACGATTCTGACAGAAATGACCACATCCCTTGCAGCTCAAACAAGGAAGATAAGAAAAAAGTCAGTACCAAGAGTCAACCATTCATTAATGGCCGACTCTTGGTACACAAACAAGTCACACAGCTGCCCTGGTTTAATCACGGTTGGCAACTACATTAAGGGACACTAAGCCAAAGTGCCAAAGAGGCCAATTGCTGGGAACAGCTCTGAGCATAGTCTGAAGCATGGCCAACAGGTATGACCCAACCTCCCAATGTAGAAAGCATTGTTGCACTAGCCTTGGACTGGCTAATGACATTCGCTCATCAAGAGGCAGCCTGTCGACTGCTGTCCAACAGGGGTCCTGTGGACAAAGGTAACGAGTCCGACCCTGGTCCAAAAGCATGGTCAACTTACTTGGACCAAGGTCGGCAACAGACAGTGGTCCCAATGAAGATGCACATAGTACCCAAATGATAATGGTCAAAGATCACATACCTCATTATGACTTCTGTCATGGTTAGTACGGTGTGCAGACACATCTGAGCTGCAAGGTTTTGAAGAGTGCTGATCTTTGTTGTTGCTGCTTGAACTACTTCCTAAGGAACTCTTGTTGACACGATCCTTGTAGGCAGGTGACTTACTGGAGCCTGAAAGTAGTATGACACAAAAAATAAACTATTCTATTCCGCCTACTGTTCATCATTAAGCCACTTGTAGGCAACCTTATTTAAAACCCAGAACTCTATCGCATAAGCCAGATCACTGAAGGTTATGCAAGACAGGAATTGTCTCCTGATTATATCACTGTACGTTAAAAACTGTAATCCTGTTAGCTGTACTTGTAACAACTACATAAAACTTTTCAAAAAGTGTACTAATATCCACAAAAGTCTCAATTATTAAGCAACCCTTAGTCTAGAACAGAGGAGGATATGTGCGAATGTGTGAGATTTTTTTATCAATATTTTAAGAGATTTTAAGATTTTATTTTAAGATACCACATATTTCCATACACTCTTCTCAGCTGTCTTACAGCTGACAACATTTTTAGAGACAACCATGCTCATTTCAGAGAAGCGTGGTTTAGACAACGCTAATTTAGCACAGTATAGCTCAACTTGTGCGCATCAGGACGGGGAAAGAAAGTGCATGGAAGCAATCGGAAATATATAACAGGGAAATTCCGTAAGCCCGTTCAAGACGTGAGCAGTATGCCCAAATGCCACTAACTTAACCTTTGTCACAAACAGACATCATTGAACGTGAGCCCATTCTTGACGTGTGCAATATATGACTTTCTCTAAAACGTAGCGGATGTCATTTTCTCTAGGAGCAGCTACCGTCACATTTATCAATGATGCAATGTCAACCCAGTGAACAACTTAACTACCTAATCTGTTTTATCACAAATCCGATATTTCAAGCTCCCTAAATCTCAATTGCCCTCTCAATTGCAGTTGACTTTTTTAAGGTCTAGTCACACTGAAATATACAAATCTATTGTATTTTACACTGACATATTAGATATACTGCATGTGGGACAGCAGACCCACACTACACAAAAAGTTTAACTTAGACTGTTTAAAGACTGTTTAACTTAGTAAAGCTACCTCAACCTAACCTCCAGCGAATGCATGAACATGTGGTGCCTGGCATGAGAAAGCCTACTTTACCCCGTACATGCAAATACTCATGGAATTTCAACTACTCTCAGCCTGAGAATTTAGCTATTTCAGTGTTTCCCCAACCTCTTTCTTTACTGGAGGTTTCTCTTTATTTTTTTTTT
>JARGYV010103121.1:0-10990 GCA_029532675.1 Ornithodoros moubata | reverse complement strand
TCGGGTTTGGGCTAAAGGTATCCAACACGTTACGTCACCGTACCACGTGACATGACTGTTCGGAGCGACCTCTCTAGTTCGCTCGCGGGGCGAATTGCTCGTCCTACGCTCGCTGTTTTCGAAATCGGTTGAAAGGACGAAACTCCTTGTATGAAAAGTTCAACATCGTGCGTATATGTTGCATATATTTGAAGCATTGCCCTGTGGCTCGAAGGCCACATTTGTGCAGCAGTATGTATGAAGAAGGGAAAAGGGGAATACGGTCAAGTTATAAATGAAGTAGTAATAATAGAAAGGACATAAAGCTTGGCACTTTCAATAAAATAATTGACAAGATCTCGCGACATTATTTGCGTCGAACTCAAGGGGAGTCGTAACCTCAAGCACCTTTCCGCTCATTTCTCGCAACTTTGTGAAAAACTAAGCAAAGAAAGGGGTTCCTTCCCCTTGTTCTCTTCACTTTTAGCGGCATAGACGCTAAAGGCAATGTTTTAAAGCTCCGTTAGCGCGAGGCAGCTTGACACTAGCTGTTGACAAAGAGCCCATTTCTTTTCCACAACGCTATTCTCATGTTCCTCGCTCGATGGACTCGCTGTGAAAAGGGCCAGGAATGAAGTTGAAGATACAAAAGAAACATTAATAGGCGCACTCCGCTTGTCGATTTATAGGGACAACGCATAGGGACTGGAATTGCGAACGAATCAACAGCCAGTTTTCTTTATTGGCTTATAACGACTTCTTTTTCTTAAGGTCGTAGTCTTGAATGCGGTCCTTTCTTCTTCTCTCGTCTTCTTGTTTAACAGATATTTACGTGCGTTCAGCGTCTTTGAGATGATCTTAGAAATAAACTAATTACTGAATAAAGCTAAAAATAAGAAACTTATATTCTCTTGGATGGGTTTCGACGGTGCAAGAATCCGTTTCCCATGCATGTCGTCGTTACGCTCGTAGATGCTCTTATTTTTTCAACGTCCGCGAGATTTGCCACGTGATTGACCCCCCTCCCCACACACACGGACAAATATATATATATAAAAAAATCCAGGCAGAAGTACGTGCTTGAACCGATTCCACACGCACCGAGTGGATAATTAAAGAAACAAAAAGGGTTGTTCATTGTGCCTGTTACGCAGAATCGTGATACACTTCGTCCTGCTTTATACATGGAGCACACGTTTCGGAAGCGTTCTTGCCTTCCTTCTCTCCCTTGGTGCGCGAGCGCGCGCTTCGGCAATTTGTTACCGTCACGATCGCGTCCGGAGAGACAGGATCGGGGTAGTTATTACGGTGGCTCCAACAGTCTGATAGCTGTCAGGACTATGCCTGGACGTCGAGCTTCCACCGCTCTGTTTACATCTCGCTCGGAACCGAGGTCGCGCTTTGCCTTTTTTGCCTACCTTTTTTTTTCTTCTCCCATCTCCTTGCTGCTCGATAGAGGAACAGCAAAATGATTTGACGGTCCGTCACTCTGCAAACGCTGTGGAATTTGCTGGCCGTTTGTACTAGCGCGCACGCGTGGAAAACTGATGTATTTGATACAACGAAGTAGGAGACGAAGTTCCGCTGTAAAATGTATGATGTAAACTGTCCGACCTACACACGGGGGTTGTTCAAGGATGCACGGCGTGGCTTTGTTGTGTGCTTTCTTCCTAGAATGCGAGATGTCGCTGCGCATATTTCTTGAGTATTCGCAAAGGAGTCGATGCGGGGAATTCTTCGTCAGCATCTTGCATCGGGAAGGGAAGTTCGCCAACGTGCGCGGTCTTTGTTATGTCCCGTGACAACGGCATTCGACGAAGCTCTCTCTATGTGGGATATGCTATTGCCGTCGAGCTATTACTTCCCCCCTATCAGCCTTAGGCACTCTCCAGCTCTACTGATTTAAATGAACTTTCCCAGTAGCAGCTGCGTGTCCAGCTGGGAAAGTTCCCCTGAGACCCGTCACAACTGCGTCAACACACTCGAAAAATGCCTACGAGAAACCCAAAACATATAAACACCTAAAATAGACTGTCAAAAATGTAAGATTCAATAAAAATAAAACGTCCGTTCAAAATATGTACCTGCTTTAGTCCCTTCCACAAAGAATAAACAAAACAGAGATTGCGCGTTCGCGGCATATTCCTAGGAGAGCTTGTAACACGGGAAACGCGGGAGTCACGTTGTTATTCTTGACGATATCAGAATCCTCGTTGCAGCAAATACAACAAAATTTCGCAGGCTTGCTGTGGATACTTCACGGAACTGCACAACCGCAACCAGTGCAGGGACCGCGAACGTTGCGCCATCTAACGAGAATGACACGAACTGTCCGAAAAAGCGGTCGATATGAACCTACGAGCAGTGCGCTACAGTATATGCGCTAGTCTTCCCTAGATTGCTATGATAATCGGAAAGCTTAGCGGTTAGCGAAACAAACCGATGACTGACAGCTGTCTGCATTCGAAGCAGTGCCCCAGTCAACTAACCAACGAACACATTTGAATCTTTTCAGATCCACCCCGGTACAGGACTGCGTACGCGTGCGAAGGTAGCCAGCTTCACATCGCCTGTGACGAGGGCCACCTGGTGCAGCTGATTCGCGCCAATTACGGCCGCTTCAGCATCAGCATCTGCAACGAGCATGGAAACCTGGACTGGAGCGTCGACTGCATGTCTCACAGGTCGTTCCGGGTTATGCAGCAGAGGTCAGTTCTTCCACCAGCATACAACTGCTTAGTAATTTTGCAGAAGACCAGAGCCTCACTCTGGCCAGTATTTGTGTAAATACGAAAAAGCTCTCGTTTTTTTTTCAGCTGTGACCTCAAGAAGGGATGCACTCTGCCTGCGTCAACGGCTGTTTTTGGAGATCCTTGCCCAGGAACGTTGAAGTACCTTGAAGCTCACTATCAGTGTATTCCAGGTACGTTCGTGTAGAATATGTCGTGCTCTGCCTAGGTTGTGCTGCTGTATTTTTTTTTTTGTGCGTGTGTGTGTGTGTGTGCAGTCGAAACTTGTCTGAGTGCTTTTGGAACAACTGCTTGACAGCCTTGTTGGCCCTGTGACCTAGTTCTTTCAAATCTTTCGTATATGACTACTTGGCAGTCATGCAACATTCAGCCAGTGGATAAGGGTGCTGTCACAGTTGGGGGCATGATTTCAGCAATTGAAAGCAATAGAAAGCAATTGCCGCCATGTAGCATAAGTTTGTGTCTGCTCTGTCATACTTTCTTCCTACAATCTTTATTAACTTGGGCCACAATTCGACAATTCTCAGTCAATTAGACACTGTTTTAGGAAGCTGGGGAAATCTAATGTTGTATCAAATGAATGAATGAATCGAATGAATCTTGTGTCTTTTAATGCTTCATGGCTCTGTACACTACATCAGCACAGCAAGCCCCCAGTCTTTTTGCTCCTTGCTATGCTGTGTAGTTAACTTGTGCTGATCAACTTTATTGTCAACTCCTAGCTGAATCAACAACAACAAGCAGTCCAAAGCCTCCGCCGCCTCTGCCATTCCCACCCCTTGTTTCTCAAGCACCATCTCACCAGCCAGGAGTGAACATAGTGTCGACACCAGCACGTGGCAATGACATGGTGCCTGGAATCATCAAGCCTTCAAGCTCTGAAGAAGAGAAGGAGGGTGAGGAGGGAGAGGACGACGACAAACAAGGTGTTGAGCCAGAGGTCGTGCAGAAACCTCAGCCACCACCGATCCATCGACCCCCTTATCCCGAGCACGTCCTTGATGATGGGTTCCCTTTCCATTCGTCATCTCCTCCTACAGGTGAGTGCGAAGGAGCATCTAAATCAAAGTTCTTTGTTTTTTTTTTTCTGGTGGTTAGATATGGTTGGATGGTATGTTTTGTGTAATCCCTGTTTTTTTTATAAGGTGCGAGACCTATAATGCCGCAACATTTCTTTATCATAGTATCCCCGACCGATCCTCCCCTGACGGAGGTGACGCCCGAGACCACCCCACTGGATCTACTGACGGGCTATTGCCAGCCAGTTCTGAAGAGAGATATTCTCTGGAACTGGACCCGTGCTGGAGAGGTCGCAGTGTACCCGTGTCCAGGAGGGGCAAGAGGTCAGCAGTATTTCCTTGCACTGTGTAATCCAATCTAAGTGTGATCTAAGACTGAGCACGTCCTCCTTTTGACAACAGGTGATGCACGATGGCAGTGCGGTGTCAACCCAGTGAAATGGCTCTCGGAAAACCCGGACCTCAGCGGGTGCAACCAGTTTTGGATTGGCGATCTGGAGAGAAGGGTAAATGTCCTTAATAATGTCAAGTTGACCACAACAGGCAGCAGCATATTACTTTTAGAACATAAAAACCTTTCTGTATAACACAAGTTGACACCTTTCTGTTACCATTATGCAGATACAAGACGGTGCTTCTGTAGTGAACCTTGCTAGCGAATTAGCAGAGAAGTCGCGTGTGCGAGCTCATTTCGGAGGAGACTTGCTGCACGCTACAAGTATAGTGCAGCAACTGATCTCTCGAATGGAGGACAAGCTGGATGAGGATTCGTCGAGCTATCAGCGCCACGAAGTGGTGCAGGAGCTCATGAATGTAAGCACTTGTAACTCCATCAGCCTGCCACCCAAAGTGTAGTAGTACTGTAATGGAACACTGACATTTTATTTCGTTTTGTACAGTCTGTGGTGGACTTCAGCAGCAACTTGTTAGAAGATCACCAGAGGAACGCCTGGGATGACCTGCCAGCCATGGAACAGCGTGCTGCAGCATCCTCATTACTGGAAGGCCTGGAACGCAATGCTATGCTTCTTGTGAAGAACCAACACACCAACATGAATTACAGTCGCATACAGAATAACATCAGTGAGTTCAACGTCATTTTCTATGACCTCTCATGTTTTCGAAAATACAATAAGAATGTGCCTCACATGTGTGTCTCTGTTCCCTTGCAGTGGTCTCTGTACGAGTTATGAACTTGCAAAGTGTGCGAGACCTGCGCTTCCCGGAGCCGTCTGTGGTTCGAGGAACTTCCTGGGCACACTACGATGACTCTATTTACCTGCCCTACCAGACACTGCAAGAAAGCTCTCGCAATGGTAAACTTGCTTCCCTTTTCTCCCTCTTTACTGTTGCCACACCAGGGTTTCTAACTTGCACAAACGCCTTTCAGGGCTGGTTAAGGTTGCCTTCTTCTCCTACAAGAAGATGGAAACGATTCTCGACATGCAGTTCCAGCAGCCGCCCGGTCTCTACGGCGATCCTGATTCGTCCAACATAACACGCATCATCAACTCGCGTGTCCTCGCCGCAGCACTGGGTAGGAGGAGGGTTCTCGGGCTGCCCCAGCCCGTCCTCATCACCCTGAAACACAACCAGGTAATCCTGGAGGATAGCCGTGCAGCATATAGTAGTCTGTACGGAATTGCAAGCCGTTTGTTAGTCTGGTCGTTGCACCATGGTTTGACTGCTTTCCTCCTCTTTGCAGGAAGAGAACATGAGTGCTCCACAGTGCGTTTTTTGGGATTTTAGCAAGAGGTGAGTGAATCGATGAATATGCACTGACATGAATCACAAATACACAACTGTTGCAAACTTATTCAATGTTCATAAACATGTGGCAATGACAGTATTTTGCTAACGGTGCTTGTCTTCTTTCGTGCAGGGACTGGTCAACCCAGGGCTGCTGGGTAGAAGATTCAAATCAAACACACACTACTTGCGGCTGCAATCATCTGACCAATTTCGCTGTTCTCATGGATGTCCGTGCCGTCAAAGTATGTAACATTGCTTGTTTTTTGCATCTCTCATTCTAACTGTCACTTTTTTTGTGTCGCATAGATCTCATATTCTAATGAGGTAGCCCTGCAAGTGATCACATATGTCGGCTGTTTTGTGTCCATTATCTGCATGTTGCTGACTATCATCACTTTCCATTTTTTGAGGTAAGCATCATGAGGTGATAGATGATATACCAGGCATGTGATATTGGGGAGAGTAATGCTTGAACCGTTCCCCTAGGAGCATCGAAAGTGACCGCACAGTGATCCACAAGAATCTCTGCATCTGCCTTCTCATCGCGGAAGTGGTCTTTGTCGCTGGCATCTCTCAGACAGCTCAGCGGGTCGTCTGTGGTCTCGTGGCTGGGCTGCTGCACTACTTCTTTTTGGCAGCTTTTATGTGGATGTTTGTCGAAGGATTCCAGCTGTACGTCATGCTCATTGAGGTGTTCGATTCTGAGAAGTCCCGCCTCGGGTGGTACTACGCTGCCGCCTACGGGATTCCCGCACTCATCGTAGCTGTGGCAGCGGCAATTGATCCGTACAGCTACGGAACCCAGAAGTATTGCTGGCTTCGCGCAGATAACTACTTCATCTTCAGCTTTGTCGGTCCTGTCGTCGCGATCCTGCTGGTGAGTGGTCTTTGCTTTTTGTCTCGTTACAGTTTGCTTCTCTTTTCATTGTGCATTTGCTGACGTTTTCTTTTTCTTCGCTTTTGCTTGCAGGCCAACCTTGTGTTCCTTAGTATTGCCATCTACATGATGTGCAGGCATGCCAGCTTAGCCAGTTCAGTCAAGAATAAGGAACAGTCAAAGTTGGCCAACTTGAAGTGAGTAGTCAATTTTGATATTTTCAACAACTTGCATAATGGTATCCCCCAGACTAATACATTTTTATCATAATTCTGGATAGTAAGCATTCAACTGCCTTTAACTAAGTGTCTTTCTCTGCTGTACTGCCTATTGTGGCATTACCCTCGTGGCTTTAGAATATCAGTGATAACAGTGAGTGTATGAGAATAACATATGTAAACCCAGGTCGTTGTGTTTGCTTTTCTCTTAATGCTGCTCAGCAATGAGGATGGCCATTTCAACTGGAATCCTATTCATATTACGTAAGGAACATGTCAACTGTGGGGAATGGTTTCTCTTACTCTGACCTGTTTATGTTGTACTGACAGCTGCTCTTTTTCTGCATTCCCTTGCAGGATATGGATTCGCAGTGCCACTGTGCTTGTCTTCCTGCTTGGACTGACGTGGGCCTTTGGACTCTTGTACTTGAACGCAGAATCCATCGTCATGGCTTACTTGTTCACATTCTTGAACAGCCTGCAAGGGCTGTTTATTTTTGTGTTTCACTGCCTGAGAAACGAGAAGGTAAGTCAGAAGAGCTGCACTCAGCTTTTTATTATTTAATTATTTCTGCGCAAACTTGTGTGTAAAATTGTGTGATATTTCTTAAAGGTACGCAAGGAGTACAAGAAGTTTGTGCATCAGTCGTCCTGGTTGCCCACATGCCTGCGAAACGAGAAGTGTGCAGCAGAACGTACCTCTTATGCCCATTCGAACGGTACAGCTGCCTCAGCGCCATCGGCTGGCCAGCACAGTGTGGGTACCATCCCCCTTGTATCTGACCTCCCAACCCTAGCTGCACTGCCAGGTAGCGTCTGCCACGTCCTTATCCCTGCTGCACCCCATCTATCTCTCACGCTGACACTTACTGACAACTCCTTAGCTTCTCGGGAACGGCTACTCTGGATGCTCTGTTGCCGCTGGCAAGAGCTTGGAATGTTCCATCTCTTCTCCTCTTACCTGCTTTGTTAAAACACGTTTCCTTACTAACCAACCATACATGCATGGCTATCAAACTTGATGCGAGTATATACACATTTTAGATAATGTCCCATGATTATGTCATAAACTCTGTAGAGCATGTGATGCATGTGTCTAGTGACACGCATGCTTTGTGCATCAGGGTAGCATGAGAAGCTGTGTGCTGTACAGGAAATTGCCTCTGAGTGACCATGCATCCGAAAGAGCACTGCTGCAATAGATTCATGCTTAATCTCTCTGGCCGTGGTGCAGAGAAGCAAATTCCTTCTCTGGCACAGTGCCAGCAAGTGGTGCCACCTCAGAGGATGGCACAATTTAAGCCTATAGCCTGCTTGCTAACATATTAGATATCAGCTAGAAGTGGAGGAAGCCCGAAGTATTTTGTTAGTCGTTGCGTGAGACATTCTCTTATAATTGCCATAAAATGCTGACTGCAGATTACCAATCAGTTCTGGGATCTATCCAAGAATCAGGATTCCACTGCCACACAATCTACCTTCATGAAGTCTGCTACGCTAGGTAGGTTACCCTGTCCCAATTCTATGAAACTTGTAGTATGCATACAGATTGGCATGCAGTGCTCAATTTGTGGGTTCTGCGCGTCATGTCAAGGTTCTGTTAGATGAACACTAACACAACACTGAGCTGCATGTACATCATACTTCCTGGTGTAGTTCCTTCTTTCACATTTCAGCTTCCAAGCTATGTAATCCCTGAGAGCATAGAGGGACTCAACAAGTACTATTCAATTATTGGCATTTCAAGATTTCATTTTCCAAAGGCTTACCTTTTTTATTTGGGCAGAAAATAATATTTTGTCAAAACATTAGACATTTCTCATTGTGCATGGAACTGTGGCATATCTAGTGTAATGTATATTAAGATTGTGGGTGTAGTGCCAAGGAAGAACCTTAAAGCAATGTTTAACTATCGAGGGGTTTCAACTATCTATCAAGTGACATGTTAGCAGGTTTTAACTCGTAATTCACTTCCATTGTAGTAACACAGGAACTGTTGTTTGTGGCACACTGGCAATAGTAAACTGCACAGTGTCAAAAAGTTCACAGTTTCATGACACGAGACATCTTTCTATTTCAGATCGCCCATCTACAAGAGTAATTACCCAGTTACATAGCACTCGAACGACACCACGAAGTGCCACTGTGGTACCACGACAGAAGCTGCGTGGGTACAACCCCGACGGAATCGATGCTGACCTCTCCCTGGCCGACTGTTCTATTGTCGACTCGGACTTCGTGTCCGATTTCGGAGAGGGCCCACAGCAACCTCCACCGTACGGCCACTTTGGTAATGGTGGCATCTTCCTAGACCACATCTATGAGACAATTGACGAAGATGAATGCCACGCAACAAGACAGGGCCCTGCAGCGCAGCAAGACTTGTTAGAATGCCACGCTCGAAGCAGGTCTGACGTAAGTCACCAGTCAGGCTCAAGTTTTGGCGGAGATCGTCGCCCGCTCATTCAGCACTCTATACCTCGCACCCTTCACTTGCTCAGAGACGTTGAGATGGGTGGTAGTGACCTTGCACCTGAAGATGTCTGTGCCCTACGCAACGAGGTGATCGCGCTACGAAACGAACTATCAGCACGCCGCGATGAGTTAGTGTCCCCACAGAGTGGGGAAGTGCCATTGGAGTGCAACGAGCTGTCGCGGTACCCACTAGAAACAACGGACTACTGTGAGGATCCGGCCGTTGTCATGGCAGTGTTTGACGGTGACCGAGTACAGTGCCGACTGCAGGGAAGCAATAAGCCAGTGGTGAAGACGGCAGCGAAATACCCATGTCAACCGTCAGCACACCTGAGTACAGACTGCTGACAGCTGGCATTTGGCACGTCCCAGTGGCCAAAATGGATCTAGTGATATATGGACCTCAAGACAGTTTATATAAAGCAATGGTGTGTACATAGTGTGTGTGTGTCCCATAGTCGACTGTCAAAGGACTTTCCTCCGGGGGTGGGGCAGTGAATGCTCCTCGTCTCTGAAAGTGGATGTTAATACTATCCGTGCTCAATGTCACCAGACTGCAACCAAGTCTTGTTTTTCCGCCAACAAAATGTGATTGACGTTGCCATCTTGTGTCTTCGACGTGCACGTTTCCTCGTTGCCTATCCTCCTGTGAGTTCCTAAGAAACCCGTGAGAATGAAGCAGCTTTGTGTGACATTAACTCGCTCTGTGCTCAAGATAGTATGGTGTTTCTTACTTTTTAGTCTTAGGCAAGACCCTGCTGCTACAGTCATATTTGCGGTCAGTTGTTTTTGTGCTGTTATAATTTCTACAAATAAGGTCAAATGGTGCACGGCAGGTCATTTCTATTTGCAAGTCACGCGAAAATAATTTTTTCCTTATTTTCCTATAACATGTTGTTCTTATGAAATGTGCAGCTAACTGGAATCATTTTTTCCGCAACTAGAAACACATCAGGAGCAGTTGATCATTCGTAATGAAAGGTCTATCGTGTGTGTTTTTCTTTTGTGCACGAGTTTTTATGGTAGTTTGACAAATCATGCAAGGCCGTCATTACCTCTCTGATTCATTGGTACAGGGATACTCCTCCTGTCTGTGTTACTCAGTTACAGAAAGTGATATGAAAATTACATGGCATGAACAGTAATACTTACTTCTAGAAACAAGCACCTTACACAGCATTGTATGGCACTCCTCATAACAGAGGTATCTTCACATCTTTCTTATCCTATATATGAAAACCTTTCATTAATTATACCATTTTGTGACAGCATGAAGGACTTAGTTTGCTCCATATGCTAAATCATCCTGTCGCTTAAGCACACTTTCCAAAACCATTGACTGTCCAGTTAGTTGCACATTTATGAGACAGACTTGGGCTCTGCAAAGAGTCGGAATGAGTGCCTTGTTAGCTTGCATGCTTTATGGGCAAAAGTCTTTTGAAAACTATTGTGGCTTTCTGCTATGCTTTGCTACGCTGGTGTGTAAAAAATTATTCTTTGATGGTCAGAAGTCAACCCATGGAATGTGCTGCTATGTCAGCCTCTCTGTACATCACATCGTACTTAAGAAACGTGTGCATATGTGTGATTGTCGATATGATTCTGCGAATGAAGATGTTAATATAAGGAAGGTTCTTTTCTACAGACTTCAGTGTGATAGGCAATACTTGATGGCTGCTTTGCATAATTTATTATGTTACCTGCTGTACAGGCACAATCGAGTCTTCAACGTGTTAATGTATAACAGGCTTCACATGTCATTTGCCTGATGCACATGTTGTAACAAACCTGGAACTTCGTGTGTCCTGTTGTTGTGGTGCTGTAAGCATGTTATTGTATAGCAGTGTTTGCAGTAAGTCAAATTATACTGTGAACAGTGTGTACGATATTGCAGCATTTTTTTCTTGGCAGAATTCTAAA
>JARGYV010103120.1:0-13228 GCA_029532675.1 Ornithodoros moubata | reverse complement strand
AGTGTCACAAAAAAGGCGGACGCCCACCGTTTCCAGCAAATAGGGTCAGGAAAAGATATCATTCGGAACGGCGATTGGTCATCGCCGTGTTATGCTGTGAAGTTCTGTTTTTAGAGTGTAGCAGTGTGACATTTTTCGCTTTCTCAGACAAAGTGGTGGTAAATTGACTTGCGTTCTGTGTTGCTTTTATTGAAGAGAAGCGGAAATTATGCATTGTTGCTGTGTGTTTAACGACTCCTCAGACATCGTCCAGGCGTTCTTGCCATGCATGCGTTGCGTCTCATCTCGTAGTGTTGATATTGGTTTTTAAAATGTGAGCTTGCGCCATGAAACACACACACTACACTGCCACGCATTGAATGTGGTTACAACTCACGTAAATATCGAAATTTGCGTTTCGATATAACAGAGAATATATAAACAATCACTGCATGTTTTTGTTGACTTGCATTTATTTGAAGCCAATAAACTCGAACATCCAATTAGTGCATGAAAATTGTCCGTTCACCTTGCAGCCGTGCGATCATGTGCGCTCGCACTATCACCAGATCCCACCATTGCCCATCGCAATGCTGCTGCTTAACCAGGTATACAACAACGAAGAGAAATCCAAAAATCCAGTGGAGCAGAAGTTAAAGTCTTCTGCCCAGAAGAAGCACAGTCCCTGTGCGAAATATCGGCAGCTTCCAACGTGAGGCGTTTCGCTTTATAAGGTACACAGCAGCTTTTTATGGGCTCTTTTATCCACAAGATTTCCGATTACGTAAATTTTGCAATTCTTCTTTTCAAAATCATGCGAACGTGCGCGCATCACCTCATGTAGAAAAATAAAATTGATACCAACGGAAAGATCTTTGAAAGACGAACATAATGATGTGCATTATGTGGCTATGCGCGCGATAGTGCATGCACAATGTTTACTCAAAATGCTGCCTTTTTTGCGTGCAATCGCGACCGTGAAACAAGCTCGTTTTTTTCGCTTCCTCTCCCTCGAAAACTGCTTGAGCTATGAAAGTGAAATGACCGTTTTTCATCATTAACAAATGCTTACCAGATATGTATATATATAATTTTTTCAATAATATCGAAAGACCCAAATGCTCCTCGGTGGTTCGAATTTCCGTGCAATCACCCGCATGTGGAGCGGGTAACATGCTTGCGCTGAGAGTGACCGTGCCTTCTATTCAGTCTTTAATTGATTTGTAACATAATGAAAAAGAAATAAATACACTCTGTTACAAACACTCGTTCATAAGTTTTTTTTCTACGCGATGCGGTTAACATAAGTTTTGTGTCCTTGACACAGATAATTGAGCTAGCAGCGTTTCTGTTTTAAATGCTGGTTTCAAAATCTGGGGGTGCACGAGAAGGATATTTGTGATTATAGAGAGCAATCTACTCTAGGAATCAGATCACAAGCTAACTAGGCCGTTCCATAGGGCCACGTCCGATTCTCACTAATATGTAAACAAATTATAGTAGTTCAAGTACACTGTTATTGTTACCTATACGGTTTTCAACAAATCTACGCACTGGAAAATATCATTCTGTGTGACGGTTGGCGCTAGGTGCACTACTTTTTCTCACGCAAACACAAGGGAAAATAACAGTGTAGTTACAGTGCAGTTAACTACTCCGAAGTAGTTTTCAAAGTTGTTTTAACTACCGATTCGCAAATCTAGTTGTATTAGTAGTTCAGCAACAGTCTTCACATGTAGCTTGTAATTGTAGTCAAACTAGTTAAAAAAGAAAGTAGTCAGTCCCATCTCTGGCCATCCCCTCTAGTGCGGCGGCTCACGCCTACGAAGCTACACTCTGAAAACAGAAATTTACCAGATAACACGCTGAGAGCCAATCATCATTCGCAGTGATATCATTATGTTTCCTTATTGGTGTAAATCGGTAGGAGTACGCCTTTTTGTCATATTATGCATTCATGTTAATTGTCACAAAAATGCGTACGCCTACCGTTTCTCGCCAGTTGGGGCAGCGAAGAATATCACTCTCTGAGTGATATTCTCTGACGTAACTGCTCCCCAACGTGTTTTGTGGTGAAGTTCTGTTTCTAGAGTATGGTGTGACCCAACCCGTTTCCTCAAAGCGTGGAAAGGGAAACTCTTCTGGGGCCAATTGGGAAGACATGTCCCGAGCCCCGTGGGCACTGCACAGACAACCGTCTCCGCGTCATGCTCGTCCCCATGTCATCAATGTAAAAGCCATGTAAATAAACCTATATCGTTATCACCTCATCGCTCACCCACTCTGCATCAAGACACCTGCACATTACATATAGATATATTATCTTTTTTTTATTATTTACTGGGTCGCACTGGGTGTCCAGTGAATAACGCTCTCGTCACCCTGGCAGATGTGAGCACGTGCCACGTGAACATCTGAAGTCACCTTTCAAATGTCAGCTACCTGCGCACTGCTGATGAGCCCCAAGTAGGGCGAAACAGCTGTCCAGTGCTGGTATGGCGGCGTTCGACTTCTATATATATATACAGAGAGAGAGAGAGAGAGAGAGAGAGAGAGAAAGCGTGATTCTCTACTGCTTCTCCCCAATACCGAATGTCATTTTCACCTTGGTCGCATCGCCTCTCAGAGAACTAAGTACATCTACACTGCAGTCGATCGGCACTCGATGTAAGAAACAAAGATGTTCATATTCACTCATTTCTACTCAGCACACAATTCGATGCACTCAAGTTCAACAACATTATTGCACGGATGACTATCTCCAAGCGGAAGCGACTGCAAAAGCTCTTCTCTGCAGAAGACCTTAGTGACAGAACCGACAAGAACTCCAGCGTCAGATGCCGACTTTTTGGCACCGTAGACCGTCCACGAACCTCTCCTGAAGGAACTTATTCTTCGCTGACAACTTTGACACTGTTTGAGACGATAGCCAACCTCCGCATTTCCCAGCTAGCCACTCACGTCAGCAAGATGATGCAGATGTCCTCCCCCACTGTCTCGTCACAAAGAAAGTTCGAGATAGCTAACGCCAACTTCCAGTACCTGCCCGAAATGTTTTCGCGTCGACCTTTCGTCCTGCGAGAAGCACAACGATTTCATGGGGATAATCCCCAACAGGGCTCCTGGCAAACTTGCCTCGAGCTAATAAGTAGCAGCCGCACTCATTTTCCACACAGACATTTTCCCAGGAATGGTGGAAGAGAATGAAGGGCAGCGAGCGGTGCTCCGGATCGACATTATCGATGAGACGGATTTGACAGCTAAGTCCTACGGGCTCACATAGTCCACTCATTCTTCGTATTCCCTCTTCCATGATTAAATACGTCCATTCTGAGACAGGAATCCCATCTTTTGCTTTTGACAGAAGGCACAAGATATACGGAGCCTGTCGGAAAGTGCCCCAAGTAACATAATGCTGCAGATAGACCACTGGCGGGTGCAGTTTAGAGTCTATATGACTGCATGCATCCAGGCCATCACAAACACCATCTGTAGTGTGTCCTGCAACAAGTATCCAAAATCTGATAAGAAGTCGCTAAAGGGAGCGTAGGTGAACCAGAAGCTGGAAATATCCTGGTACTATGGTGCTAGTGACATCTATTGTTCTTCGTGTTATTTGAGAACGAAGGTCGACCGTTTGCTGGGTTTCTTGATATTTTTTTGTGCTGGCTACGCTTCGTCAGTCAGTACAGCAGTAGACAATGCCCATGGGGTATGCCTTCGTGTGTCCATCGGCGTAATCTATGTAATAAGTGCTAATCTAATCTAATAATCACCTATAATAATGGTCGACTGACCACTAGCTCTAATGCCATTTATTAAACTTCCGAAGAGATTTTTATAGCATTTTCGCTTGTACAGTTCAGCTGTTACTAATACTGCTTACACCAACTGGAGTCGAAGCAGGCGAGGGCATATATATCCCAATGCAAAATGCCAAGAAAAAAAAAAAAAAAGCCCTTACAAACCAAAGTAACAAAGAGTTATTCATCTACTTAGAATATGCACCACCACTATTATATCTGCTGGGCTTACTTGTATTCAAAAAATCTCTTCAAGGGACATTGCTTCCACGGACCATATTTCGGGGGACATTTTTCCTACACCTGTGCTGCAGGTACCGCGACTCCGAAGTGCTATTACTGCCAGAAGAATAATATCGAGAGTTTACTTCAAAAAGCTACGATGCTGCGCGGAGCAAAAAGCACAGTGATTGCACAGTGTTTTGGATAGCCCATCGAAATCTCAGGATACGTAATAGAAATAAAAAAATGTTGCATTTAGAATTGTCGGCATTTGTCACGAACAGATCCTTTCCGGTTCATGTCAGATTAGACGGACAACCAGCGACGCGTCCAATCCACCGATCGCAGTTTATAAGGACCTCTGATCGGCGACAAGTGCATTCTTACAGCAGAAGCTCTTGCCCTTCGTACGTGATCGTTCAACCAGTTCCAGTGTTAGGTTGTCGTAATAGACAAGGATAAGTCCGTTCAACGTCAGTGTTGCCGGTACAAGGCTTCGACTCATGTCTCCTCGACAGATCTTGCTTTGATGATAGAACTGCGCAGCCGAGTTGGTGGTGAAGCTCAACGGCACATGGACTTTAGCCTTCTCGGTGCCGCCTCTATCTGGGTGCCCACGTTCAGGCTTTTTCGGCTATTGACTGTGGCGACGTAGGCATCTAAATTACTATACAGGCTTACTACTGCAGCGAAGCCATACATCAAGAGAGTTCTCGAAGTTCCTGGATTAGGAAGGTTTAACGAATCTCCGGTGTTAGTAAGTATAAAACCTACCTTCAAGAAATACCGATCTGCGATACACATGGAAAGCGTGGATATGCCAATCAAAAGGACGAACATTAAGACGTGTTCATTACATCAGGGGTCTAAAACACTGCTGCGCAAAACACACGGCCCGAGAGCCTCCCTTCGCAAACAAAACAGAAAAAGTTCTTCCAAAACAGAAAAAGAAGAAGACAAACTGGTGAGGAACTGTGTGCCTGCCAAAATCGCATTGCTGTCGTGACCAGGGAGTTTTATTTTGTATAGTGATCACATTCAGGCTGCAGTTTATACAACATAGTGAGCTGATACGCGAGACCAGCACTAGTATAGTTTTGTGTGTTCGCAGAGGCGCTCATACGACCGTCTCGTTGACAGCTGACATTGCTGTCAGTGTGGGAGACAGGGATGGGAATCTGCGCTTTGCACTGATTCTCTGTGTATGCATTTTACGTGAAGTAAGACAAGGGTAATGACATCCTCGAAGCCCGAAATTAAGCCGAACATAGAAGAGGAGACACAGTGCTTTCAACATCACTGATCAATTAATTGAATGGGATTACTAAAAGCAGGCACTGCAGGACAGCTGCGTGGTGTCTGCTGCTATCAGCAGCTATATCAATTGTCAAAGTACCAGCTTAATCGTTGGTGCTCCTGTAACCATTTCAGTCTATTGCATGTTCCCTATCACTTTCGATTCCTGTCTACTGTGGGACTGTCAGCACTGCTGAACTAAAGTTAGGACTCTATACCCCTTTCCTCTTCTTCCCTCCAAATGGAGCTGAATGAAACGGAGCGACCCTGAATTTCTCACTCATGAGAGATGGCACATGTTGAGTATACTTTTATCCTCTCATATTATAACATGAACGGAAGGACATACAATATTAATTTATTCCAAGTACATCATGTGTTGATGGTCACACGACAAATATGCTTAGGCTCACAAGCCCTTTTATTGGACTTGTCACTATGTCATACACAACGCGGGCCCCACAGAAGCTTAACCTTATGCGCATGTTCCTCCGTTTTACACTTGGTGCGTTGTTCGTAAGTGAGCTGCGATTTGCAAAAGCCGTTTTAATGCAAATATCGCGACATGTGATCTCCTTTTTACATATTCTGCCGATCACAACAGCAGTCTGGTACCCGTACGTTGTGGTCCGGGAACATTTAATCCTCAAAGCTTTTACGAGATTTACATAACCGAGTAGTCAGTGCAACAAAGCAATCCAATATATAATCAGCTCCTACAATATGACGAGAACTGAAATAATGTACGCACTCAGTTCTAAAAGCCCAGTGAAAAACAAGACGTGACGTTTTCAGATAAAGGGACTCATTTTTTTCAGTAGAGCATGTTCCTAAAAAATATGAAACGCATAGCTTGTGTGAGGATTATCGGCGGCTGGACGCCCTGGCAGCGAGAAATACTAATCCGTTTTCGTCGACGAAGTCAGTGCACGCGTTCAGAATACCAACGGTCTTGATTCCTTATTGAGATTTTCTACACGCCCACCGCTGTGGAGAACGATAGAGGGAAGGCGTTTGCCTCCCATAGCGGCTTGTCTAAATTTACGAGCCCTCTCTCGCTTCATCCAATCCACCCACCAGGTTTTGGAACATACAGCGAAATATCTAGAATATCTAGCATCCAGTCTCACGTTCATACTTAATTTCACCCTCACTTACTCACACACTTCGCACACGTGGTAATAGGGTATTGTAGCGCCTCAGGAGTGCTGCGATTCCCCCATTCACCGTTCATTGTTGTTGTCGTTGAATATTCATGCTCAACCTATGATATTTTTAACTTTTCCCAGGAGGAAGAGAACAAAAAAGGGTGTATGCTCATTATCATCATCATCATGAGAGGAGAGATAAAAAAAGAAAAGATAAGAGCGCAGGGATTCGGAGCCCATAATTAGAACATTTTATACATTTAACTGGTGCGTGCAACGACATCTCAATAAACGAAGTACTTTGAGTGACTGGCGTCACAGCTCCTTGGCTCTCGCTCAGTGGAAACAAATTTTGCGGGCCCAGCTCAGTCAAGCCTTCTTGGAAAGGTTTTTGCTGTGATTCCTTTTCAGATGAATGATGAATTAATATTATTATTATTACATATTGCCGCGAGGCTCATCAGATAACCGCCACAGCAGGACCTTATACGTTAAGCTGATAAGCCTCGCTCTATGATAAACAACATCAGGATCATTCTAGCTCCTTCGGTAAGACACCGGCAACGACGCGTCGTTGCTGTCAGCGCGTGACGCGCACCACTCGACGTTACCAGAAGTTGCCGCAGTACCTTTAGAAGCCGACGCATAGCCCGAGTCGGGCATCTTTGTTTTGAGTGCGACTGTGACACTCGCGCTAGCCAAGTAGGCTAATAAAGCGTTTGTCAGTTACACAGCTTGACCGTCATGTGCACTTCACCCGTGACAATATTTGTCAGTGCACTGCATCTCATGTGGAGAAAAACCACTAAGGCTGAGACGTACTTTACTACTTATAGACGCCCCATTTCCTCTTAAACAATAACTTCACCAGATATCTCGAATGAGAACCAGTTATTATTCTGAATGATAACGGTTTACTGACGTAATTCTTTTAAAAAAAGTAGTAATAGAAGCGCATTGTTGTGACATTTAGCAGAAGTGTCACAAACGCCCGTCGATTGTCGTCTTATCGTGTGCGTGAAAGAAACCATTCCAATTGATGCTTTCTTCTCGTCTGCTATGCGCTGTAGTTGCGTTTCTACAGCACAAGTTGGATGAAAGTGGATGAATTGCCCCCGTCACTTGCAGTTTTCTCCGGCAGCCTTTATATATCCAGCAGCCCTATATATATCCGGCGGCTTTATATATATATATATATATATTGTCATTGTCGGCCATTATACTAGTGATCAGCTAACTCTTATGAGTCAGATCGAAACTTGGATGCTCTTAATCGTTTTTTTTTTCTTTGTTTCCCTTACCCTCCAAAAAGGGGAAAAGAGTAGACTGCACGAGAAGTACCTGTACTTGTATATAAATGGTACGTATAGAAGAAGAACGTTTGGCATATCCGCACGCACATATGTATTGTAAGGAGGATGAAGGTACGCGTCGATCGTGCCCTAATCAATGCGTTCTACCGCTCAACCGTGGACCTCGCTGATCTGCTGTTTAACATTCAGGAGTCGTCGTCGGGTGATGCTCAGCATGACAAAGATAATGCTGAGCAGTTTGGTGAAAGTGAATGAGAATGGGAATATCCGCTGCCAGGATGCGGCGACCTCACCACGGGCAGGGCGACGGCGCAGATACTCGACTGCAGGGTGGCGCTGATGTCGAGGGCGTCGCGCATTCGAGGCACACGAGTGAATGGTACCTTCACCGTTGTTACAACATGTATATGTGTATATATATATATATTAGTTGCATGGGTTTACTCGGTGAACAACATGGTCCAACAGCCTTGCATTGAATGTGCGCATACTGTCATTACCGGGCTGTTTTGGTAAAGGCACCTTCTTGAGATTTCTCGAATAGCAGAGCTTTTTTGGGCGCTCGAACGAGCGGCATCTCACGGCGTACATGCTGTTATTGTTGCCACGGGCCGTTGGCTTAAGCCGAATACCGTCACGTTTTCTCTTGACTGTTTCGGACGATGCATCGCCTTAGGTTTTGCTTGCGCAGCTCTCATGAATAGATGTGCGGACGTGCAATGCTTTGGCACTCGTCGCCGGAACCACGAAAACGCGATAAATATTTTGAGGCTGAGAAAGAGAAATGAGAAAAGCATCCGAGAAACTTCTCGCTCGAGGCTCTGAAGCATAGTTTGACTGTCGAAAATGCTCAGTATCTGTCGCCGTTCAGGATATCATTCGCCGTGCCGACTTCTCCACAAAGGCAGACTTAGGCCCATTATTTTTCCTTTTCTAGTACCGGCACCTTTCCTCGCGCAGCATACGGCCGCTCTTCTGCTTTAAGGTTGCGTAAACATTATCGCTTTGACAATTCGTACCAGGTCTGTCATTGCAATGCTGCCATTAGGAGTACTGCCTAAGTGAGATGATGCGATGGTTTAGCCGCTACGACGTCATTTCAGTTCGATATGATTTACGAACTGACCTGGGCCATGATCGCTTCGAAAAGAGGGCTCTTAGCGTGCGTGGAAAACAGACTTTACCGTTGAATAGCGGTCAGAGCATCACTAAGAGCACATGTTTTATTGGTCCTATAGTGAGTACATTAACGAAGTAGCAATTACGGAGTTCGTGAGTGTGCAAAGCAGGGGTATTTACAGCTGACCAACTTATCGTTGAACAGAACGAACTATGTAAAGCTATCCGTTAAATTAATCATCGCGCAATATATGCCCGGGGCAACCAGGTTACCATCCACAACTCTGGTCCTGGTGCAGGCTCAAGCACAAGCTAGTTACAATTCTGTTCGGTTCGTTATCGAAAAAAAAAAAAAAACTAATAATGAAAAAGAACAGTTTCTTTATGCGTTCGTATATTTATGTTATACGCTACCGACAAGTACTGTCCGTTGTAATGGGGCCCAGGCACCGTCAAGCTCAAGATTAATGCAAATAAATGAATAAAATGCGCGTAAAAGGATCTCAAAACAGAATTGAAACACTCGTGAGATCATTCGTCCCCATCTTTTTTTTTTTTTTATCTTTGATCAACCGCTACCCAGTTAAAAGAGGCGTCACGAATGTCAAGCGCTTCATCCTGCTCAAGTATGCATGCAGTACTTGCATCTTAAAAGAACGCTCGGGGAGCAAAAAGTGAAGCATGTTGGCCCTCCTTATGATAAGATCCCAGACGGCTGCCTGCTGCTACGATATGAAAGCTCTCATTTCTGCCCAGCATTACGCTACGACGGGGAAAAAAAAGGAAAAAAGCGTTGGATCCCGGCCAAGTCGCCAGAGTCCCCCTTCCCCGCTTCCGTCTAATGACATGCCTCTGTGCTCGTACAGTGTGATGTCTATGGAGAAACTGTTCTGCCGGCACCTTCATGCATACAGAAAGATATCCTTGAGAGTGTTTGCATACTTTACTATTCCCGAGTTACAATTGACCCGTAAAATAAAGAAAAGACCGTAAATGAAACTGATAATGGTTTTTCGAAATGACGGCAAAGGATTTCCAAAAACAAATGCTGATGACCTCATAATCTTCCTTTTCTTTCTTACACGTTAGGTGTAATGTCCTGTATGTAACGCCACCCTAAAGTGACTTTCGCTCTATTTTCTCCTTGGAATCGAATGCAGTGTAACAGATTATTCTTCAGTGGAGAGACGAAAACAACGATTGCTGTTCAAGAGCAACAGGCGTCCTACATGATGCACTGAAAAGCAAAAAGGTGTTGAGAAAGAGTGAAAATGTGTATTTCTCATTTGTACTCCTCCCACAGTCAGTTTGTTCCTTCAGGGACGAGTAGAAGAGATATATTATCGCTTCAATTTTTAGTTGAGGGAGTAAATAATTTATATATATTTTATTTGCGTATTCTGACCTCTCATCCTATACGGGGTAGCGGGGTCATCTTAGACCTTGTACAATGTGTCTGCCCTCACTCTAAATCCTGCGACGGATACTTATACTGGATAAACAAGTACCCTCAGAAGGCGCAACCATAACATCGCCATCGCCGCAGTGAATCAACGGCCCCAACCCTTCTCCTCAACATATTTCAATGGGCGTGAGGCAGGTATGCATCACGATGCAACAGCTGTGCTCCGGTTGAATCGGTTACGACTCATTACGCAACACGTCACAAATGAACAGAACCCATGCTCGATGCATTTGAGGTGGCGTGGCAGGCGACGCTTGGAGCTATAGCTACCTCAGTCCTTGCAGGTTTTTATGTTGGTTCATCTGAGTTTTCGATGACGGCATAAGTCTGGATATTCTGAAGTCAATAACAACGAGGTACGTTCGCCATCTGTACCCTCCAGTTCGCAGTTTACGTCGAAGAAAGGCAGTAGGCTTAGCGAAAGCATAGTTTCGAAACGTACAGTCAACGACTTTATGATGTGGACCACAGGAGTGCGTGCCAAAACTGAGCGCAGCGGGCCTACCGGCTACCGCCGCTACCAATCGCATTCTTTGCGTCAGATGGTTGCCGCTGCTCCCGTGTGTGGTTGCACACCCTGCTTGAGCGCCGTATCAGTTGCGGCTCATCATATCACCAGCTGCGTCAGCGAACAAATACCCGCGCGGCCACTACTGGGGGTGCGGCCGTAGTCCCGAACAGCGGCAACGACCTGAGGCCAAGAGTGCGATTAGTAGCGGCGGTAGCCGGTAGAGCTCGACATTTGCTCGACACAGAGCTCAACATTTGGTGCTGCTGTTTATTCATAATGTGTCTTGTAACGTTTTTGTGAGCTGAATAAAATGGTCTGAAACAGCTGTTTTTCTTCTTGTGTCAAGTTCGTACTTCAATAGCTATTTAACGCTACATATGTTATGCATGCGACCTTTCTTATGATGTACCATTGCATTCATCGGTAATGCTTGAATAGTCGATCAAAATAGTAGTGATTTGAAACCAGCGAAAAAAGGAGTACTGTGCCACATTTACAGTGCCTTAAACGCACCGTCTGAAAAGTACATGCATTCCTTTGCTGAAATGCATGTACTCATTTGTTGGTACGACCCTATTCCTTCTGGAACTCCATAAATGGGGTATATTCACTCGTGTTCAAGAGTGAAGTAAAATTCTACTCCTCTCATGAGGGGTACAAATAACTCCTTCTGTATATTAACTTTAATCGGTTTACCCTACGTAGTTCGCGATGGGCTCCGTGAATTTTCATGCGGGGACGCGCTCCAATTTCGGATGGAGACACCACCCGAACACGACGAAGAGTGTCAGGGAGCAAGGTGTGTATAACAGCGGGGAAGCCGATCCAGCTAGGACTCACCCTCTCCTTTCCATTCAAACCAACTGAGCCTACTTGAAGTTGTACAGTTGCCAGACGATTCAACAAACATTTCACTCCACCAACGTCATGGTCCTTAGAGGTACGAGATTGTAATTTACTGTCTATTCCGCGTCACACCAGGTAAGAATATCTTGCGCCAATAATACGTGAGACCTCTCTTTATTGTGAAGACGATTGTTCGAACATCCATAATAAACCCTGAGATTGGGGCTAACAGAAACACAGTTCGAAGCCGATTCTTATGTCCTCTCAATGGAAGGGTTTATTAAGGATGTGCCGTTCCTTCTGCACGCTCTAGATATGATGCTCAAGGTGCGAGGGCTAATGACAGGTAAAATGGTACTTCGGTTGTGACACGGGACGTCAGTCTAAAAACTGGCCATCAGCCCTTACCGACAGTGAGAACCTCGTCACCGCTTATGTATTCTGTTTGCTCTATTGGAAAGCGTAGGAACCCTTTTTCGGGAAGCTCATCGCAGATACGCAATGTCCCGCGGAAGGATCTACCATTTTCGACAACCTGAGTGAGTCAAGAATGCCATTCGAAATGGCAATTGAATTTCACCGCGTTATGTAGTGAAGGCCATATTTTTAAAGCGCCCGAAAGCAAACTTGAAACTTGTAAAACAAGTGGCACGGAATTCCGAAACTGCTTTTAGTGCTTTAGTGAGCAAAACTTCTAACGCAACCGTGCTTAAAGCGTTGCTGGAACAGAGACCTGGAACGCAATTCAGATTCTTTTCAATACCTTCTAATTAATAGACCACTTAACAAATGTTCGTCAGTGGTTTGAAATGACTGCACACGGGCCGCAAAAAGCCACCAAATACATTTCAGGAAGAGAAAAATTAAGCCTTGAAGAGAGCAAAACCTAGCCGCGATTATTCCCATGCAAGTCCTGCTTCCATTAGCTGAATTAGCATACGGCTGAAATAGTAAGTCGCATACATTTCAAATTGTGTCATTAGATACGTAGCACATCACACTGTCAATTTCTACTTTTAAGACGGCCCTTACGCAGCATTTGATTCTTCGTTGCTGCTCCAAATTTTCCCGGCTAAGGACGGCATATGAGTATGACTATGAGAACCAGCGTCTCTACTACTCATACGCATCTGGTACGCCGAAAGAGGAGGACCTTGTGGCGCACTCACAATTTAACTTTAACTACACTTTTGCAGTTATGCTAAGTAACCCAGAAAGGCGTTTCTCACGCACGTACGCTATACTGAATGCTGAATAACAACACAAGCTGACAGCTTGTGTTGTTTGACGCTCTAAATTTGACGAATAAAACGTGTTAAGCCCTTTTGACGTCATTTGACGAATAAAAACGAATGTTAAGCCTGCAGCACTTGCAAAAAAATATGATATCGTTTAAACTTTAAACGATACAGACGATACAGACTTTAAACAAGACAGAAAGGAAGGACGGATCTTCGGTAACTGTACAATGATTGCTTACCAGCACGCCTGCGCCATTTCCCTTCTTTCTCCTAGTAAAACATAGT
>JARGYV010103118.1:19529-29693 GCA_029532675.1 Ornithodoros moubata | reverse complement strand
AGGATAAGGGTGTCACCTAAAACCTCTAACCGCATTTGCATCCAGTAGTTACATAGTAGGCCGTGAAGAGTGCAGTTTTGTGTAACGTCCACTTTGCTATCACAGAGGTCCGTGAAATGGTCCTGAACTCGGTAGCCTCTTATACTGCTCAGACCAGTTGCAGACTCGGCCAAGTGGTTATACACAGGCGATCTGGTAACAGATTCAAGGCGTTTCACCTGTCGGAGAGTTTTCACATAAATTTGCCGCAGCAGGACAAAAAGTAGAAACACGGGAATAGCAATGAAAACATAAAAGGTCAGGTTGACGGAGACGAGCGCTACCATTCCCAGTGCGTTGAATAATAGGTCGAGGAAGAAATTCGTCGTGACTGGTAACGGGATGTCCAGTTGGTCTACGTCTTTTCCAAACCGGTTTAGCAGACGGCCGGATGGTGTGACATCGAAAAATGACAAAGGAGCCCTCATAATCGCTTTCAGCATCAGTGTGTGGAGCTTACTCGATGCTCCAATAGACACTTTCCAAAGCAGCGCATTGCCGACTAGGTAAGCAATGGCCTGGAAGAGGGCAATGAGAGCGAAAACGACTATTCGGTAGTTGCGCATGTAGATGTCCTGAGTTCCGTCAGGCAGCGGAGCGTCAGTCACCCACTCGCTGAGCCAGACTCCGCTTAGAATGTCAAGAGCTCGGTACAAGATGTAGCACAACAGCACAGCTATCAAACAAGGGCCTGCATACTTCATGTAGTTCAGATACACCCGCATATTTATGGTGCCTTCTTCAATGACTTCTTTATGTGTGAAGGTTGAACTTGGACAGCTTATGTTCTTGTCTCTATCCGCCATACTCGACGAGCGTCGTCGACGCCTCAGTCCTTCGCCTTCTGTACCCAACTCTTCGCTCTTGTCACCTGCAGAGGATTTCCTGTGTACGAAATCTTTCAGCAACTTTGACAGCACACTGCCTTGCTTTCGTAGCTGGGTGTACGATCCTGATTCGGCAATGCGGCCTTCATTCAGAACGTATATGTAATCACACTCGGGCAGTACGGACAGATTGTTTGTCACAAGTACGCGTGTGGTGGTCCGTAACATTCCTCTTGGTCCAATAAGCTCACGGAAAATGTGAGAAGCGACATGAGCATCAACGGCACTTAGAGGATCATCGAGGATGTACAAGTCTTTCTTCTGGTACGCAGCACGGGCAAGACTGACCCTCTGCTTCTGACCTCCGCTTAAGTTGATCCCTTTCTCGCCGATCTCTGTCATGTCTCCAGCGGGCAGTACCCTCAGATCATCCTCCAAAGAACAAGCCTTTAGCACTTTCTGGTAGTACTTTTCGTCATAGTGACCCGTGAAAATAATGTTGTCTCGTATGGTCTTGTTCTGGATCCACGCTTGCTGCGGAACGTAACCGACACTGCCTGTCATGTCGATACTTCCTCGTACAATCCGTAGATCTCCGAGAAGAGACGACAACAGCGATGACTTGCCACTTCCCACAGGTCCCACGATTGCGAAAAGGCGTCCTGAGTCCACTTTAAAATTAATGTCTTCCAGCACAGGCTTGCTGCCTTCCGACCAAGACAACGTAGCATTCTGCAACGTGATTGCCTGCCCCGAACGCGGCTTGGTGCCAACTGCGTTTAAGTCGATTTCTGAGCAGAGCAGGAAGTCCCGGAGCCTGCTGAGCGAGACGCTGGTTTGTATGGCGTTCGAGATGGTGTCCGGAATCATGACCATCGTATAACGCATCTGGTTGAATAGTGCCAGGGATACAAACGCAGTTGAAGGATCCAAAACGTTCATGTCATTAACCATGACATACGTCACGAAGCTCGACAACGTCACGAGTGGCGTAGAGCACATCCAGAAGAATCCATTGAGAGAACTGAGGTAGGAGTACTTCTTCAGTACTTTCACTTCACGGGACCTAATGTCATTAACCATGTTCATGAAAGGGGGTTCCCAGGCAAACAACTTGATGACCTTGATGCTGCTTATTATTTCACCCATTTTCTTAAGCCGTTGGTCCTTAAACTTCATCTGCTTTGCTTGAAACGTGTGGTTCTTCGAGACAATGAGTCCAGATAAGGGCATCATGACCACCATCACTGCCGTTCCAGCAAGCGATGAAGGTCCTATGTACTGCCACAGCAGACTGAATGACAGAATAATGAGTACTGGTCCTGCTGCCACAAAGCCCACTATGCTCGTCAGTCTGTACACTCTGTCAGCGTCGACCGCCACTAAGTTCACCAGTTCACCGACTGTGTATCTTCCCTGGGACTCGCTGGACATGCGAAGTACTTTTCTGTACACTGACGCAACAATAGCCGCTCTGATCCTCAGACCGGTAGTCGAAAGAGTGTAATCTATGTGGCGTACAAACATGGCTGACACCAAATTGGCGACTACAATCATACATGCATAGACGACTCCTTTCCACGTTGGTTCATCGCTTGCCATGAAGTTGGTGATTAAATTAATCATCAACGCAGGGGCAGTTCTGATGAACGTACGCACAATAGCAAAGAAAAAGCTAACAGCTATCGGGACCCAGAACGTGCTCACGAACGTAAAGAACAGAGATGGTCTTCCTTTCATATAACGACATGTTCCATCACGAGAAGAGTATCCAACACGCAGTAGCTCCGCTTTCCAGTTGCTCTCCCAGATGGAATAGTTGTACCTTGTAAGATGGTCTGGACGAACACCGAACAGGTCATTAATTGTGACGTACCGTCTATATCCTCGCAGTATGAACGTTGACACCCAGTGAAATGTCAAAGAAGACAGGGGTGGCGCAGAGAGTGACGGCGATTGTCCTTTTATCTCCAGCTCCTCCCTCACTGAATCGTTCATACATGCCAGCACAAACTGTGCAACAACCAGCGGGTAAGCAGACACCGTGATTCCAAACTGAAACGCCGTAAACCGCGGAGTCGGTACAGCCTCCCTGAAAACTTCCTGGATGCAACGGAAGTATTCCGGAAACCGACACACCAGCGACACAAACCAGAAAAAGAACAACACAGACGATGACCTCTGGCCCGACTTTCGCTGGCGAATTTGCAGGACGACTGTTGTGCCGAATGCAATAGTCCGAACCACATCCGCTGACAAGGTAGATACGGAGGGTGCAATGAGGAAGCCTTGAGCATAATCCACAATTTTGTGAATGAAGGATAAGGCGTAGAGGGATACAAGCGTGAGGCTGATGAACGTCCTGAGGATGTTGACAGCTGTGATGGGTAGCGGTTTCTCATACTTCCGCCGTTTGAAGAGCGTTGGCAGCCCGAATCCAAAGAGGACAAAGGAGGGGATATATACCAGCACTGTGTTCTCGAAGCATGGAGTCAGCTGGAAGAATTCCGAGTGCCAGGTTAGGTTCCAATCCCAGAAAGGAGACGAACAGAAAGCCACCCTTGAGCGAGATGTCATTATTCGTATACTGCCCATTCTCGGCCGATTGTACGGAGGTAGTATGTGTGCCAACAAAAGATAAGATAGGGGGACTGATAAGCTGGACGCGATAATAGTGTGTCCGTCCTCAATAGCTTGATAACATGTGTTGTCCGAAGGAAATGTATGTGCGCATATGAGTCAGATATATAGCACAAGAACGTTGCAACATTTTGCAAGCAGATGAAGGCATCGATCTGTGATGACACGAGATCTTCAAAAAGGTGGCATAGTTGCACCCAGTGCACGCAGAACCCAGGAACCGCCGCATGCCTCACCATCCGTGCATATGCTGCTCGACAGGCAGTGTAGAACAAATTCGCGCGTCTACTTTTTTCTTGCGGAAGTGCGCCATTATTCGCGATCTCACCTCATCAACATTCCCGTATAGTTGTGTACTTTATTTTGAGATAAGACCCCATGAAACAAGCAACATAGGAGCAGCTTTGGGGTTTTATATCGGAGCCATCGCATGCGCACAGCGCTATAGTTACCGCACGCTATAGTTACATGTTCAATAGGAAGTTTCCCCCACACAACTCTGTGTTCAATGAAAGAGACGACTCGTCCTGGGGATTCTATAACTGTACATATCATCGTCCGACAAAAAAATACGCGCGGTAGGAAACGCGGTAATGGTGGGTGGAGCTACGCAATTTTTATGGAAAGACAGCACCGCTTTGCAGAGTGCTCTATATCCGTCTAATTATCTCCCTTCCTAGACGGAATGATCGCATTATGACTAAAGCACAAACCAGCAAGTGGAACTCAATATCCCTTCCAAAGTGCGTTACGGTGAGTTGCATTCAGTCCCGTCAAACTGGCAGGTACAGTACACGCAGCCGGCACGTTTGTCTCCTGGCGGTATTTACGCGAACTTGACGAAGTCCCAGCTAAGCTAAACTGATCCGTCCGCTTTCAGCTCCCCTCCTGTGGGACGGCACAGAGTTTGTTAATCGTCCGACACGTACAGGTGGTAAAACCAAGTCTGCAGTCACGTCCCAAGAGGGATATAGGACAGATGGGTACTCGACGATGTTCAATGGTCATTCGGGCTGAACCATCGCAAGGGGACGCTCATGCAATTAGCGCGGACTAACAATTTCGACAGAAAGCCATTTTCTCTCCGCTACTACCACTTTGCAGTGCGGACGCAGTAGCGAGATGGGGTGATGTTCACCGCGATGCAGAACTGAAGAAAATGTGGGGAGAACAACCTTGTTGTTGTCGACTTGTTAGATAAGTCACTCAAATGTGGTCTCATCTTTCTTAACATTTAGCCCATTGTATTTGTATTGAAGACTGTAAGATAGGACTGCGTGCATTGCCATCAGGTAAGGGGGCTACCTATGGCCCCCTCTATACGCATAGGAACGCTACTCTAGGAACCAGAGAACTAGAGATGGTGTGTATTGTGGAGCTGATTATGTTTACAAAGGTTGTGGTATGTAAGGACATGCCAACAGGTTAGAGGGTACGGGCCTCTCTTTAGTGAACAGGTCTCGGTGAAAGTTTCAAAAGGGCAGAGGGACGGGGCCTCGAAAAATCGCTTGCAAATGTAGAGTAAGCAAGAAAAGCGCAACGTGCTAGGATAATACCAGTCACCCAATGTAGTGAGCCCCTTCGTAGTGTTGCTAACTTCTTGATAGGCCTCTCATATAGGTAGATAAATTATATTAAAATATTCCTGGGGCCCTGGGTCGGTTGCTTTACATGTCGCTGTGATCCACAACGAAAATTGTGGTGTGCGTTTATTACCGCCAGGACCAGGATAAGAAAGTAATATTTCAGCCTTGCAAACTGACAAATTGTATTCCGTATATATAGAGAGTGCTTACCGTTGAAAGATCCAGCTGCTGGCCTCTTCACGATAATCCACGATGGCAAATACATATCACATAGTCCCACAGTAATGACACAACAGAATTCAGCTTTGACCGTAAACCGCACAGCCCTCTTGCACGACAATCCACAATGGTAAGTACATATCACATAGTCCCACAGTAATGACACAACAGAATTCAGCTTTGACCGACCGCACGGCTCTCTTGCACGACATAACCGATCTACTGCGACGCAAACAATCATTAACACCAGCTTCAGACGAGACGGCATCGATGGAATGAAAGTGTCGTCTGGTATCGATGACTGATTGAATAATCTGGGTTCATGCAATGCGTCAGACGCTTCGACAGTTCGTGGCCCCTACATGCTCACGTACTTGAACTCGCAGCATGACCGTGACTCCTTTATCTTATCGCACAATTCTGAAACAGAAAAGACGTTTGCTTCGCCGTTATCTCGCACTACTTGACTTGCGGAAAAAACAACGACTGCAGACGGTGATGCGCTGCTCATCTTTGAGGCACGAGACGAAAAGGGTCGAAGAGTTTCATTCCGACTCTGTTCAGTAGAACCGCTAGGAATTGTTTTCTGCGTTCGTTTCTTTCCAACCTAGTTGAAATGTTCTTGTGTTAAAATCCTGTTCGCAACATGCTTGTAAAGTGCACATTCTTTAAACTATTACAATAAGGTTGTCCAGGATGAAATTCCGGGATTACATTGAAGAGAAAATGTATAAAAATCTATAGTAAAAGAAATTTATACACTTAAAAATTTGTTAAAATATGACATGAGACATTCCAAGAAAGCGTTCAAACGAATTCGAGTATGTATTCATTCAATATTGGCTAAACGGAGACATACCCGTCATTTTCAGGACGCAACACCAACTGTAGCAAACGCAATTTGACCAGAATGCTAGACTTTTTGTGAAACCCCAATTTTCATACAACACCGAGCGTGGGGTTCACGTACGGCCTGCACGGCACACGCGACATACTCCCCAAACTTTCCAGAGTCTAAAGCCACGGATTTGAGAAAAGGCATCAAGTCACTGTGGGGTTATTGAAGGACGAGCATGAATGAAAGACCTATCTCTTTTTATATCCTTGCTTTCAAGAAGGAGCGTGGGACTATGTAAATTTAGAATAACGACCACCGGAAAAAACTACACAGATAACAGGCAGCCCAAACATCCTTCTTTTCCTCCTTGTCCATCAACTACTTTATTCATTTATTTGTTGGGGAAAGTCAGCCTTTCAATTGGTGCGTCTGGGGCCGAAGGATTTGCTGCCGCATAACCCAGTTCATGTTTATTTATTTTGCTAGAGCGGAAACAACGTGCTTTTAGCAGGGATCCAGAGACGTAACAGCGGCTCCCTCCCACTGTAATCCTGCTCGAATTGGGCTGCTCGCTCATGCGGCGACTACAATGCGGGTTTTTTTGCTTTCTCTTCCTTTTCCTATACTGAGGTTTTCAAGGAAAGGCAGATGCTTGGTCATTGTGCACGCATGCATTGTCTTACGGTTAGATCTTAAGCACAGCTCGGCATATACATATGTATGTAGTGAAACTTCTCTATCTGGGACACTCCTGGTGTCTCGCTTGCGCGTCCCGCTTACAGAGGTGACCCAGTTACGGAAAATGAAGTTACAACGTGCAACAACGTGAATTACAACGTGCATTGCAGAAACCATGTTCATTTTTTTTAAACGGTCGTTTTGTAACAATTTTCTTTCTTTTCTTTTTACCTCTGTGCTGTCTGATAATGACGGATATGAGCCCTGGTTCGCTTAGATTTGAGAGCTATAATGTCCTGAGGCAAGAGGCTTAGTCAATGAGGCCAATAAGCCAGGACGGTCAGGCTGGAAGGAGGGGGAGGAGATTTTCAACATTCAGTTGAAATCCCATATTCCGGCAAACTTGAGCAAGATGTTGATTGCGATGGAAGTTCGAGTGCCTTCTTCGAAATATACCAAAAGAAGGAGATGTTGTCATCGAAAGGAAAAGGGCAGAAAATGAAGAAACGCCGTCGTGGCTAATGGCCAGTCAGGTGAAGGCAGGAGAAGAAGAATGACCACTTGTGATAGCCCTTCAAAAAAGGTAGAGGACAGAGAGATGGAAAGTGTCCCGCAGAGGGAAAAAGAGGCCGTCCCACTTCCGGAAGAACGGGATAATGTATTCCCTATGAGAATAATATATTTTGGCCCACGCTGTTCCCCTTCAGGGAGTGTCCCACACGGCAGGTATCACTGTATTGCATACATACCGTACGTCCCTGTCTGTTTACTACTCTGGAGACCGGATTACGAGCAGGGTAGCGTCGTACCACCTCCAGTGCCAAATGAAACATAACGAAGGGTGCCTTGTTAGTTAGATATTGCACACGTATATAGCCAGGGTACACTTTACTTAGTGCTACGCGCACTGGACAGGCTATAACGTATTGCCGACACTTCCCCACTTCAGATGCAGGCCCCATACCGTCAGAAAAGAAAGTTAAAAACACAAAAGTGAAAAAGACTGACTAAAAATAGGGACTTCATCAGCGTAATCTACTGCGACGATATCGTGATAGGGAAGCAGTCTCAAGATTAAAACAGCTTAAGAACCGGCCTCGATTCACTAATCACGGGACCTTGCGAGGTTTAGCCGTCGCCCGTCCGCGTGCAGCATCTCGCTCGCTGACGTGACTCGAATACTGGCGCCATTAATTTAATTGGTCTAACATCCCCCGGATATACCTGCACGCTCCTAAATCTTTCCACTGTTTGTATTCTCAAAATGAGTAAACATTTAAGGGGATAAAAATAGAGGGCTCTTGGTGATTCTTGTAAAAGGGGAAAAAGCGCTCGATGGAGTATGGAGGGACAGCATTCAATTTTAAGTGGCTCCTCCCCGTGGACGCGATTTCTTTTTGGTTTGCTCTCGATGCTTGTATGATGAGTTACCTTGAGCTACCGTTGAGCTCTATGTGAAAGCTGACATGCAGGAGAAGAAGACCTGTCGCATGCCGGGGCACGAAAGACCTCGTCCGAAATACCACAGTAACCTCCTTCACAGCGAGAAGCGCAATTTGCAATCAAACATAGAGCCTGACTTTCGCTCAGGCGTTAGGGCTTAAGCTCCTCTTCCTCTGCCCTGAAGACGGCGAACTGCGGGAGCGCAACATCAATACAATGGGAAACATTTCTACGTTTGTCTTCCCCTCTTTCTGTCTTTTTGTATCCATCCGTCTCTCGGCCATTTCCATCAGCGGAGGAACCAATATCCCATATATCGCGCGTCGATATTACGACGCACGGTGATCCCAGGAGTACCAGGACGGCAGGGGTAGCTCGCTTTCCACACGTACGCTGCTTTTTCTTCCTTTTTAGGGGAAGAACAGGCACAGCGACGACCACGCGGTACAAACCCACAAAGAGGAGAAAAAAGAAAGAGGCGAGATAAAGAGGGTTCACTGTGCTGTCGCTTTCTATTGTGCGGTTGTGAAGCCGTTACCGACCAACTGTCTGTAATCTTTTCGATGGGTGGGACAGTATCCGAGGTGTAATTGACGTTCTCTATTGGTCAGTGTTGTAGATTTGGTACCTGACGAAGTTACGACCGGGTCACCACAATGCGTTTGTTGTTATTTGATGCGATTCTTTCATGTGAGTTTCTAGTTTTTGTTTCTAACGATGTCATACCAGCTGGGGTACAGCGTTGCAGAGTATGTCAACAATCGCACGTATAGTGGTGATGGCGATTGTGAGAAAAATAAAAGTAGTGAAGATGGAGTGCTGCAAGCGGCGTCACTGTGCCATTTCTTAGGTCAAGGCCTGTTCAGCAATGTGTGTCTACCTGCGTTGTTTTCTAGAATGTGTGATGTCCCATGACTCATGCTCATGACTGGTATTCATATTTTTAACTGTACAACGTATTTTCTTTCCTTCGGCTCGCTTACAGTTGGAATTTCAGACAGTTTAAGTTGCCTTCCATGAAGCACATCTTCTTACATCATTCGACGCCTCCATTATATTGCAAAAATAATCGACTAACACTTTGCCATACACCGGATGCCAACAAACACTACAGCAACAAGTCCCAGACGTTTCGCGCGGTTATAACAGTCCTAGGGAGACGCCGTTTCCAAACAACTCTAACGTACTAGGCTTTGTATCGGAGCCGATCCAAAGATCCCCAATATAGACCTCTTCTTCGAGCCAAATCAATAGAGCGATTCCAAACTACATGGTCGGACAATAAGAGTCAAAAGAGCCCATAAGATTCATAACGCGGTTCACTCAGCAAAGAGAGGGAAAGAAAGAAAGACTTTTTCCCGTGTGGCGGCGCTGCTGTAGTTGACAGTCACGCTTTCTACTCCTGATTGGTTTGCTCTGAGCTCGGCCAATCGATTGATTCGAGAAAAAGACTTAATGCCCAAGTGTTCTCCTGCCTCACGATTGCTGCTCGGCTAGGCTCTTGCCTCTTGTCTGGAGACGACGCGCGGAGGGAGCTATCGCGCTTTGCATCGCTTATTTATGTTCACAAAGAATCAATGGCCCTTCCTTTCTTTATCACTTATTTCGTTGGTTGTCCTGCTAGATGGCGTATCCTCGCCTTTTTCAATTCAATGAAATCCGATCCATCTTTATACTGTAATGACCCCCTGGCGGTCTCTCTGACGTCCTTTGAACTCCAACCTGTTGAATGCCTTTCTAGTCTTTTTTTTCTTTTCGATATACATATATATCGCCACAGCTGAGGCGCTTCGATCCTTACATTAAGGGTTGAACGTAGGGTTAACTCAGTTTTCGCTTACAATTTTCAATCGCTATACTATTGCTACCAGGGCTACCCCCTGGTCCAGGCGCG
>JARGYV010103118.1:0-19519 GCA_029532675.1 Ornithodoros moubata | reverse complement strand
CCGAAACAAAATTCTGGCTACGCCCCTGCCCTGGTCGGCTTCATATAAGATGCTCGAAATATAAATGTACAAACGTAACCACGAATATAGCTTGAACTTCCTTGTCGGGAAAGAACGAGTCCTCCAAGCTCAAGATTCTCTTGGTAAAAAAAAATAAATATGCATAGCTTCAGTTCATCTGAGCGTATGCCACAAGTACAGCTTTGCTTATATTCAAGGATCCTTCGTGACAACAAAATTTGTCGGGCCTATACTGTCTAAAATTAGTGGTCTATATGGTCTATAGTGGTATATGTTCTTTCTGTGTTCTCTGCAATGCACTACAGTGGCACGAGGCAGTGTTCACATTACAACGTGCTTTATTTTGAAATATTAATGCTTTGATATGCTTTTGAATGGGCACTTTCTAACTTTTTACAAAAGGCGTGAAAGTCAATGCTTCTCAGACTGACCCGGCCAGTATTCCAGAACATGTATGAACAGGGTTTCTCTCCTTTCCTGCAAATTAATGCTTTATGGCAATTCTCTGTGGCCCCCTCAAACGAGATGCCTCGCACAATGGCCACTCCGTCAAGTTTTCTCTGATGCCTGTCATGCAGCAAAGAAATTAACGCCATCATTGCCGCAGAATTAAGTGCAAAAAGGAAAATCACAAACCGCTCTTCCTCAAGCACACAATGTGTTTGCCCCACACTGTTTAACTTCGCGTACGTCACACAGAAAACAGGAAGATCTCTCGTGTGCCTCCTCGCTCATTTGCTAGACAAAAACTGCGCATATACATTCCATACATGCAATCTCTCGGGAGTAAGCGTAAAAACAAAAGCTCAGCAAGGGAAGAAAATCTACACCGCGAGCGCTATATCGACGCATCGGATCCCTGATAGGAATTAAACAACTCCCCACTTTCCTCTAGCTCTCCACCGGCCAGCATAGCTGTCGGCAGTGGCGTCCCTACAGTTTCCTGCGTCGCATAATTAAAACGGAACGCAGTCCACCATTTGCATGCGGACGCGGAAATACGTCATGAATACGTAATCAATGCCATCCCCAAGAGCTGAGCAGTAAAGGGTCGGATGCTCTCACGTGGTGGCGACGCCGTGATGTCTTGGGGGCGCTGCAAACATGGGAGTGGGGTAAGGAAGTTTGTCGCTTTAATGGGATTGATTTGGATGGAGGTGAACAGAAGGATAAAATCTGTGAAGGCGAGATATTAGGAATGCGCCACCGTTCGGCTTAATCATTGCCGAGATGAGGAGGAGGAGAGCTCTTTGCGTTAAGGAGTTATTCACGGGCTCCTTTGAGTATGTGCAACGTTGACTCAATTATATTAGCTCTTGACCCAATTGATAGAGCATGAAGATATAAGGCACCGTTATCGTTGGCTTATATCTCGTTGTGGCGCAACGCCAGGGAGAAGACAGGTGTTTCGTTACCGTAAAATTTATAAACACACCTCTGAATGGGACCGACTGCACTGAAAGCAGTCATGAAGACAAGTACAAGTAAACATTGAAAACGGAGACTGCATTGAGAACGGAGACTGCTATGCAAATATTCTAATATTTTTGCAGTTTTAAAGGAGGTCTAAAACGTTGTCAATCTCGTTAGAGAACTTTTCGTGCGCTGCTGGCTGAAGGTTTGGAAAATGTACTTGCGCAAACTTGCAAAAGAAGGTTCGAGCTGTCCTGTGGTCATGCCGGGCTCAATATCCAATCTCAAGGGTGTGCTACATGATAAAGGAACTGCGAGACATCTCCAAGACATGCTTTTTAGAGGTCATACTATATTGACTATAACTGCTGTAATCACGTACTACCTGTATGAATCTTCAAAAATTGATACGTCAGTACCAAAATGACTATAGAGTCCATCTTTCGTTATTAACAACAATAATTATTCTTCTTTGAATAAAAGAGCAGCAAGCAGAATCACTCCCAAAGCAGAAGATGACTTACATTCTATTACTACGCCCGATAGTATTGTTCGTTACCACAACGTGCGCCGAGTGCACAATTAAAGATGTTATCGACTTGCGTTCTTTCTCTCTGTTTGATTGAGTCACACATTGTTAGCAGCTTTAGGATATCAGTTCTATGACTGTTCTAGTTAAGTTTGGATGGTCATCGTCACTCGAGGACTCGTTAGTGTTCGAGAACAATGCATGATGTGTGGTAAAGATTAGCTTCGAAGTAACCAGCAGAAAGTAGCCGTGACACGCAGATAGGAACTCAACGAGCTGTTTTATCTTTGAGGAGATGTGACTCACAATGAATTACAGGAGATATCGAAGGGCAGCGTTCTGTGTTTCATTGAATAGCTCCTGTGTGTGACACTTGCTTTGGTGAGGTTCATTATAAGCAGCGTTGTGGTAGACATAATTCCTTAAAACTCATCATGTTTATGATTTTCTTTGTAATAAAACGTTCGATGTGAAAGCAAGAAAAAAAAAAGGAAAAAAGAAAGCACAGTAAACCCTGTTGTGCATCACATTTCAACGGGGACGAGACAAACAATTTAGACGGCTTAACATAGTACGAGGGAAGTATATCTACTAATTCATTCTAGTACACAAGATCGGATTCTGGATGACATTTATAATCATGTGAGGAAATAGAAGGTCAATAGTCTCGGGTAAGGCAGCGGTAGATCGACACAACTTTTGGAGGCTGGCCAAGCATAAGAGCAGACCCCGCTCGAAATATTGTTGATTTTCTCACACGAGGTTTTCCCAACCTCACGTTACATGTTTGAGTGTGCACAACCCACGTCGCGTGTGCGCCTGTACCCTCTCTTCTGCACATAGAGCCGAGCGCAGTATCGGTATCGTCGAGCAAAAGTCCCGTTCCGATATCCTATCGCAAGACAAGCTTCGCCACATCAATAACCAGGCATTGAGCCTGTCGCGTTCTTCTCAAGCAGTCTGTGTATTACCCGTGCTGAAAGAATTTTCCGCCATGCATCATCGATCGGGGAACCAGTTATGTAGTGAGGCCTGACAACGTACGAAGATGCTTTCAATATTCCAAGCCAGTGGATACTGCGGGAGTCCCTTTTGGGACCCCCAGCGTACCTGGTACACGGACTCCCCAGAGCTGACGCCCTGCTTCGAAAACACGGTCCTTGTCTGGATACCGACTATCACACTGTGGGTTATTACACCACTTCATATATGGAAGCGACACCATGACGAGTTGGATCGGCTCCGTCTCACGTTCTTGGCTGTGCTCAAGTACTTCTTCACCATCTGCCTTCTTGTCACCAGTGCCACTGCGTTTGTTCTCGAGATTTCGGCCGGAGCGTCCGCAGACAATGTTACGGCACATGTGTTGAAGACGGTGTCGTTTCTGATGGCGTACATTATTCAGCGCGTCGATAGAAAACATGGTGTGTCATCTTCGCCGTTTTTGTTCACATTTTGGCTGCTGATGGTGATCTGTGAGCTGCCAGCCTACTACAGGATGCTGCTGAACGCGTTTGGTCATTCAGACCACCAGCCGCCGACGGCTGTAGACTTTGGGGCACATGTGTTCACGTATCCGCTCATACTCTTTCAGCTGCTGCTTTTCTCAGTTGGAGAATCGACAGGAAGGAACAGGAATCAGAAGGAGTGTCCCGCCGAGCATGCGTCACCAATGTCGTTCCTTGTTTTTGAGTGGCTGACACCGCTCATATGGAAGGGCTACCACAAGGTGTTAACCGTCCGTGACCTGTACATCGTCCCTAAAACACTTAAGACCTGGTTTAACTTCAAGCTGTGGAAGAAAGCTACGTGCAGCAACAAACAGCTGTGTTTCTTGTACGAACAGAAGAGAAAGCAGCACACACCGTTCGTCGCCAAAGCGCTTATGAGGATATTCTGGCGAGATCTCTCCGTGGGATGTGTCGTCGAGCTGTGCTTCATTTTGTGTCGTATAACGCCAGCGATTTTGCTGGACAGGATCATCCGGCATCTTCAAGACAACGGAGAAGAAGAATGGAAGGGCTACCTGTACGCAGTCTCTATCTTTCTCATGAATTCCTTGTCTACGATGTTTGTTCGGCACGGAGACGTCATTTTCATCAGTCTCGGACTGCGCGTGAAGGCTGTCCTTATGGCTGCAGTTTACAGGAAGTCTCTGCAAATATCTGGTGCCGCAATGGGAAAGTACACAGTGGGCGAACTCATTAATCTCTTATCGGTGGATGCTGATAAAGTAAACCAACTGTCGTCCTATATCGGAATCGCAATCGGCGCTCCCGTTAATATTGCTTACTCCACTTACCTGCTGTGGCACTTTCTCGGCCCTTCCTGCCTTGCCGGAATTTTAGTCATCGTGATCATGATGCCCATCACCGGCATGATCGCCGCGCGCTGCCGTAAGCTTCAAGAACGACAGATGGAACTGAAAGATTCCCGTCTCAAGCAAATGGGCGAGATACTGACGAACATAAAAATACTTAAGTTGTACGCTTGGGAACTACCATTCATCAAGAAAGTGCGAAACATTCGCTTCAATGAAATGGAGATACTGAAACGATTCGCGTACTGGACGGCTACGATGCGGTTTTCCTGGACGTCCACACCATTCCTTGTTTCCCTTTTCGCTTTTGTTGCTTTCGTGTATAGCGGAAAGCTTACAGTTCTTGACGCCAACGTAGCCTTCGTCTCCCTCACGCTTTTCAATGGAATGCGCTTTGCACTGACAATAATCCCCGATGTGGTCTCGAACGCGGTTCAGACTGCTGTCTCTATTAGACGACTTGAAGAGTTTCTGCTCAGTGAAGAGCTGGACCCCAACGTTGTGGGTAATCAGGTCGATGAAGACGAAGCCCTTTCATTTCGCGACGCCACCTTGTCCTGGTCCAACAGTGAGCGCCGTACACTGCCTTCCTTGAACCTCTCCGTTAAACGCGGTCAACTCATTGCCATTGTCGGACAGGTCGGTAGTGGAAAATCGTCCGTTCTCTCGGCTATATTAGGGGACATGGTACTTGAGGAAGGAGCCCTCAATGTGAAGGGTAGCATTGCCTATGTTCCTCAGACAGCGTGGATCCTCAACTGCACCATTAGACAGAATATTCTCTTCACGAGGCATTACACTCCTACTCTGTACAATAAGGTGGTGGACGCGTGCTGCTTGCGACCCGATCTTCAGATCATCCCAGGCGGCGAGATGACAGAGATCGGAGAAAAGGGAGTCAACCTGAGTGGAGGTCAGAAACAGCGTATCAGTTTAGCAAGGGCTGTGTATCAGGACAAAGATATATATCTATTAGACGACCCTCTCAGTGCAGTAGACAGCCATGTCGGAGGATCTATTTTCGACGAAGTCATCGGACCGAGAGGCCTACTCCGGAGGAAGACCCGCATCCTTGTCACCAATAGCCTGTCTGTGTTATCAGAAGTAGATGTCGTTGTGTATCTTCAAGATGGCCGCATCGTGGAGTCGGGAAGCTACAAGGCCCTTATCAAGTCCGGAAAACATTTCTCGGAGTTCGTTAGAGAACACGTGAATGTAACCGAAGGCGAGACCAGCGAAGATGAAAGCAGTTATGTTTTAAGCCGCAGGCACAGAACAATAAGCGAATACCGTTTAGACGGTTCGCGATCCGAGTCTCAGTATCTCGATGAGCCGCAGTCCGGATTCCAATTACTCCAAGAAGAAAAGGTAGAATCAGGATCGGTTAAAATCGGTGTCTACATAACTTATCTGAAGAACGTCGGGTCATTGCTTCTAGCGACCACCTTAATAGGCTTTGCTGCTTCCCGTGCATTTGATATCGGAGCTAACCTGTGGCTTAGCGCGTGGAACAAAGACAACGGAATTCCAGAGGACGACAGATACCCAGGATTTCGTCTAGGAATTTACGCAGTGCTCGGTATTTGTCAAGGTATATTCAGTTTTATTGGAACGGCATCACTAGCCAATGGAACTGTCAGGGCAGCAAGGAGGCTGCACGATAGAATGTTAGGCTCCGTCGTCAGGGCACCCATGTCGTTCTTCGACACCACACCTTTAGGAAGAATCCTGAATCGATTTGGAAAAGACGTCGACCAGCTCGACATCCAACTCCCTGTCATGGCCAATTTGTTTCTTGAACTGCTTTTTCAGCTCATCGGAGCTTTGATGCTCATGTCTTCCAAGATGCCTTTGTTCCTTGTAGGTGCTATTCCGCTTCTCTGTTTCTACTTCCTAATTCAGAAGATATACCTCCAGACGTTACGACAAATTAAGCGCTTAGAGTCTGTCACGCGCTCTCCAGTTTACAACCATTTCTCGGAAACGCTTTCTGGTCTGAGCAGCATCCGTGGCTACGCTGTGCAGAATGAATTCACGGACCGGTTTTACACTAAGGTAGACACCACTCAAAATTGCTCATACCTACTTGTCGTGGCTCGCATGTGGATGACGGCCAGGCTGGACACAGTCGGCAACATTGTCGTGCTGCTGGTCACCATAATGGTTGTCGCACAGCGAGGGGTCATAGACGACGGTCTTGGTGGCCTTCTCGTCTCCTATGTCATGGCGTCTTGTTACGCCTTCAACTTTCTCGTTCACTACGCTTCAGAAATGGAAGCTGCGGTTGTTGCCTCCGAGCGATTGGAAGAATATTCGACGGTAACGCCCGAGGCGGCCTGGAAAGTGCAGGGGGGTCCAGAACCAAAGTGGCCAAAGGAAGGTGAAGTGACATTCGAAGGGTACAGCACAAGGTATAGGCCTGGACTCGACCTGGTCCTTTGTGGTGTTGACTTGGCTATTCATCCCGGAGAACGTATTGGTGTGGTAGGAAGAACCGGCGCTGGAAAATCGTCCTTGACGCTTTCACTTTTTAGAATCATTGAACCTGCAGACGGAAAGATAAGCATAGACGGTGTGGACATCTCTTCAGTTGGTCTTCACGACCTACGGTCTCGTCTTGGAATCATTCCTCAAGATCCCGTACTTTTTAGTGGCACATTACGATTTAATCTCGACCCGAGCGGGGCTTACAATGACTCTCATCTTTGGGCAGCGCTGGAACGCGCTCATGTCAAAGGCCACTTTCCTGACGGTCTGGAGACCCAGATCAGCGAAGGGGGTCAGAACATAAGTCTCGGACAGCGACAACTGGTTTGTCTCGCAAGAGCCGTGCTCAAGAAATCCAAAATTCTCATCCTGGACGAAGCTACCGCGGCAGTGGACCTTGAGACGGACGCTCTGATCCAGAAAACGATATGCGAAGACTTTGTCGGAAGCACCATTATAACCATAGCTCACCGTCTTCACACAGTTATGGACTGTGACCGAATTATAGTGATGGCACGTGGAATGGTCGTTGAAGAAGGTTCGCCTTCAGATTTACTACTCAACTCAACATCTCAGTTTGCATCAATGGCAAGAGACGCTGGTATCACCATGAGCACGGACAGCTGACGTGATATAGGTGATACTGTTTGGTAACGCCTGTTTTTTCTGTTACCCGGCAACTGTAGAATGTTGCCCCGAGAAAAAGGCGCGAAACATCGTTCTCAAGAATACGGTTGCAATGTCTTTACGATATGCTACTTCTGATCGAAATTATTGTGGTGTGTGAATACGCAGAATTCATTCTGCGTATACTTGAACCGTCGAAGGCACGTCCCAAGCGGCACAATGTACTGAAACTCGGGTGCAGTAGGGGTGGACGGATGGATCAAAGTTGCTTCTGAAGTTCGCGGCACGTCAGAAAGGCAACTGACGACCACCCCTATTGCACCCGAGTTTCAGCACATTGTGCCGCTTGGGGTGCGTCAAACGCCTTTTGCAAAGTGACGAAGGGCCCCAAAGGCAACGTGCAAAGCACACAAGAATGCCTTTCACGATATAGCTTAACGCCATTCATTGTTCTTGCAAACCTCACGCTATCTTATCAGTCGACAGATGTAACTTAGTCTTTGCTCCACAAATAAGGGTACACCAGGTACATGCGTCATAATGTGTTCTTTCTATCAACGGCATTTGTGAAGAACAAAGGCCAGTAATAGGATGTGGTCATAGATACGGCCCTATCAGAAACACGATTTTGGTGCAACGAGACAGCACACTTTTCTGGACAATGCAGGCAGTTCTGAAACAACGACAGTGGTGGTTCAAGTGTGTTCTCTTTTCCTTTTGTCCATTAACCTATCACTGATATAAGCCTTGCAGCATTTTGTACTGATGGGTGCTTTAGGAACGGTCAGCAACCGCGTAATCTCTTCGGTTACTATCCGCATCGGGGCTGCTATGAAGAAGACACTGATGATCCATCAGCACGCATTCCGGCATTCGGTACATCTGCACCCAGGAACAATGCTTTGTGATGAAACGTTTGCGTTCCTTGCAACTGGACTTTTGATGCGATTCGTTGCTTGTTAACATAACGATATTGGATAAGAGGAACACACCGTTCCAAGAATAATTCAGAGGTTCAATAAAGTGTTCACTGTTCGTATATGGGCATTCGACTCATTTTATAGATGCTACTTATTGCACTAGGGTTTCACTAACGGCGATTAACATTTAAACTTGAAGCATTTAAACATTTAACCATTACATTTGATTCAATTTCACTTCCTGATGAACAGTTTCCCGTGAATGAGTTCCCTGTTCAACGCGTTACTGAGAGAAGCTGGCGACGATCAGTTTAAGGGCGGCTGACACCGGTTAAAATGCTGCCCTGCATCGGGGCAACTGAGCCTGACACCACCCACCGCCTGCATTCACTCTCAGCAGTTAAACATGCACTCCATTATGCGCTTCACATTTTAATAGTTAAAACATTTGCTCCCCATTTGGACAGAACGCCAGAATGACCCCAGACCGCTTTCCGGCGGTTCATTCTAACTTCGCTTGCACCATTCCGGGTTTTCACATAAAGGGAAAAGAAAAACGTGAGAAAGGACAGGGAAAAGACGAGCAGCGTACTATATACTTCTGAGAGCAATATGGCTTATTACAACATTATCACCTGAAGCAACAATTTAAATTATGTATCAATGCTAATGATGTCTGATTGTATCGTGCATGGGAAAGCTCGTAGTAAGTTGGCAGGCATTTTAAAAACCACCTACATATATCCGGTATAACCAGGAACATAATCCTCTTTGCTTCCTAGAGCCACAGCGACGTTATCGACCTCACGGACATGCGCAGAAATCGCCACATGTTCATTAAATTTTAATACGCAATTTAAATTTACACATAAGAACAGTAACACAGACTTTGCTAACGCAGAACTCTCTCCGCGTCCACCTCCATCGCTGTGCTACGTGGCCTTCGGTCCTTGAGAATTCGTCCCACCGTTCTCCTGTACATAGTCGTAAGTCATCGCTGCAGCTTGCACGTCGGACGCAAAAAATGCCATGTTTACGAAAGAAGGCGAGGCCCACATGGCCCAATACATTAGCACAGCTCCCGATCCTGCGCCTATGCTGCCCCGCAAAGCAATCACGATGATCCCAATGGTCAACACCAGCACATTGGCCACAACGTCTAGCCTCGTCGACGTCCACAACTTCGCCACGAGACCGGTATAAAAGGAAGTATGGCCTTCGTCCTGGAGAGTTTCGAATCTGTCTACGAAGGCAGCTTCCAGAGAGTATCCACGTACGTTATCGAGTCCGGCGACAGTGTCTGTGACGTGTGAGCACAAAGCTTTCTTCGAAATGATCTCGAGCCGCTTCGTATGACGAATGGCTGCTAAATATCGGGACTTAATTAAGTAACACAAAACGTAAAATACCAATGCTGGTAAGAGGAAGAGTGGTTGGTAAGACGCCACGAGAATGGTGAGGCCGAACAAGTTAAAAAAGGAGTCTAGAAAACGGTTAAGCAAAGTGGGGTGCAGTAGCTCAAGCACATTAACGTTGCTGCTCATCTGTGGCAGCCGTTTCGGACGAAGATGCGTTCTCTCTGAAGGTTCTTTACATGTGGAAACGCCATCGTAAAACCTCTGTAGCACTGTGATCGTCCCTCTGACAAGGGCGTAGGTAGCTATACCTGCGAAAACGGCTTGGAATACGACAAGGATGAAGTAAATCCCCATGCCGAAAGAAAGATTTTCAAACTGAAATTTTCTGTCCGTTGTAAGGTCGCCCAGCCACAACGTTGCGCCTATCCCTAACGTACGTGAAATCAAGAAAGCGAACAGCATGACCGCAGACATGGTAACACCGCCGTATGCAATATACCGAAGGTAAATTCGTCCGCTAGGTTTCACTTCGTCGATTGCTGCTGTCCACTGGGGCTTGTGGCGAAGGGGTCTCAATGATGAACCTTCCTCTTCAGTCCAACCTAAACTTTCGACCTCAAGCCCGTCAGCCTCATCGGAATCCTTGTAGACTTGTTCCTTAACGTACTCTGCGAACTCTTTGCAGTTCTCGAGTAGGTCTCTGTAGGTCCCCGATGCGATGATCGCACGGTCCCTGACGAAAATAATACTGTCGGCCCGTGAGATCGTGGATTGGTGGTTAGTTAATACGATTCGGGTCTTGTTACTGAGAAAACCGCCAGGCTCGAAAACGTTGGCGTAAATGTTTGTGGAGATACGTCTGTTTGCAGCGTTTAGTGAATCATCAAAAAGGTAAACGTCGCACTCTTGATACAGGGCGCGAGCCAGACAAATGCGTTGTTTGAGTTCCTTTCTCAGGTAGATTCCTTGATCTCCGAGCTTGGTTTCATCACGTTCGTGGAGGGCTTCAATATTATCCTTCAGATCACAAACCTCTATCACCCTGTTATACAAAACAGTGTCGTACTGTTTGTTTAGCGTAATATTTTCCCTCAAAGTACCGTTCAGGATCCAAGGCTCGTGGGGAACGTAACCCACGTGGTTCCCACTAGCAACTGTGACAGATCCACGTTCGATGATGAGCTCACCGATGATGGCGGATAGCAGGGCCGACTTTCCACTTCGAGGCGGTCCTGTGACAACCACTAGCTGGCACGGATTCACCGAAAGGGTGACATCGCACAAGGCACGTGACGAGGTGACGGACCACAAGAACGTCGCGTTTTGGAAGGCAACTACTGCTTCCTGGTCTTCTCTGACTTCCACATATTTGCCGAGTTCACTGCTGAGTAGAAAACGTTCCACTCTCTCAGCAGATTCTAGCATGTTTCTGCCGCTGAACAGGTTGCTTATAAGTGTGAGGAGAATGAGAAAAAGCCCGTCGAAGAAGTAAAGGGCCACAAACGCTCTCTCCGGGCCCAGGAAGTCAAAATGGCTGAGGATCAGGAACGCGGCGAAAGCCATGATAGTGACGATCAAAGGAGCACATGTGAACACGGCGCTCATCAAGGCGGACCAATAAGAAAACGTTTTAATGGTCAATATTTGGTTGAGACGCGCCGTCGCGTCTGTCGTATCTGCTCCGGAAGCCTTTGTTTCTGGCGTGAAATCTTTGGTGCGCTGGAGACACGATTTGCTGGAAAACTTCTGCCGTTCCATCAGGTTCCGGCAGAGCTGTCCGAGGATGCGTACCAGAGGAAGGACGACTACGACCGTGACCATGCCAGCAAGGCTAGATGGTCCGAGGTAGCGCCACAGAACAACGCACGTGAATAACACGGACACTGCTGAAGTCACCAGGACGGCGAGAATAGAAGGAAGTTCGCTGACACGTGTCGCGTCGTTGGACATTAAACCGGTAAGTTCATTTACCTGCCGTTGCATGATGTACGTCGGAATCCTTAGGCTCTTCGTGTACAGTGCTGTAGTCATCAAGGCCTTGATTCGCATCCCTAGTGTTGTTAACGTGTAGTTGGCGTGCTGCAAGGTCATGCTGCTCATGCAGTTTACAAGGAACATGGCAGTAACAAACAAATACCCCTTCCAAGCTTCTTCCTCGACGAGTTGTAGATGTTGAATTATCAGGTACAAAAACAGCCCTGAAATCAGCTTCAGAATACTGGATGATAGGTACAAGAGCGATCCCACTAGTACTCGTGGAAGGAAGAGTTTCAGGATCGTCACAGACACAAAGGGTGGACTCACTGGCATCGTTTCGGACGCTTGCTTCCAGCTCCGAAAACAGAACTGAGACTTCAAGGAGTCTGGAATACTGAGGAGATCTCCGAAACGTAGTGTCTTATGGTAGGCAGTGGTGACGGTTGAGGTCGCCCACTCAAATACAAGATAGGACGGAGGCGTGGCAAGTTCCGATGGTATTCTGCGCTTGCCTTGCGCGTTGTTATCGTCTAGCGAAAACAGTACGGTCTGAACGCAGAGCAGGGGAAAACTAACAACATGGCAGCTGAACTCGGAAGGTGTTGACGGTCTGCGTTGAGGATTTGTACCAAAAACGGCAACAAGCGTTCCATAATACGCGGGCAGTTCAAACACGCTCATTCCGAACCAGAAAAACCACAACAGGATGTGTCTGTTTTGACCACGCTGTCTGTCAGATAGGAAAAGCAGGTAAGCGATGACGTAAGAAGCAACCTTCAAGCCACCAGCCAACAGTGTCGCCGGCGCGTTTCTTTCGATGAACTCGAAGATCGTCAAGATCGTTGTGAGGATCACAAGCAGCAAACTGAACGCGTACCGCAGACCACTGAGCAGTGTTGCACCCAGTCCGTCGGGTAATCTGGGCGGCGCATTGTACGATTTGAAGTAGACGGCGACCCAGAACAGGATGACGGGAATCCATACCAGGATGGTGTCTTCTAGGCAAGGTGTGAGGACTGGAACTTCAGCGTACCATAAGCGGTGCGTGTTCCAGAGAGGTGTGTCGCAAAAGCCACTTCGAAACAACGCTGACGCCATCGTATGTTGCGTGACGCTTCAGTTAAGAGATATCGCAGATGACATTTCTGACTCACGAGTCCTTGCCCTTTTCTTGTCTGGCATGGAGACACGACAACGCGTCGAGAGAAAAGCTACTCGCACTGGAACACTCCGGCGGAACACTGGTACGGCGTTTCACCGTACATTTTTATCACTCGTGAGACGGGCCGAGCAACTTCTAACCTCGCTTATCGCCGCATGTTATTGTTTCCTTTCTCGGCTGCCCTGATAAGAAAGCTCACGTGTCCGCAGGAAGTGAGAGTTGGGACAGGAAAGGCGGAAAGTATGATGTTTTAATACGTATTGTGAAGGTTGTCTCTGATTGGCACGGCACATGTGCATGGATAATCCACGTGAAATGAGTCGCGTTTTTGTCACCGCAACGCGGACACGCTGGATTGTGGAGTTCTAATGCAGGGAATCGCGTACGTTGGATTAATCAGGCTGCGCAGCGCAAGTAAGCGGCAGCGCCAGTAAACCACTGACGCAAAGGAATACTCCTGTGCGTCTGCGGTCACAAGAGGCGTCGGAAAGTATGTTTGCCAAATATATTTATAGGGTTCGAAATATATATTTTCCCCGACATTCATCGGGGGAGGTACACAACATGATTGTGGTCCGGCCTGATGTATAGTCATATCCAAGGAAAATGAGATTTGACGTTTGCGCTTTCCAGAGCTATCCAGAGCTCGGAGACCCAGTGCTCTCCATGTAGATCACGATTCAACCACAGCGTTTTGCTGGAAAGTACCGAATTCGGAGAAATGATACCAAGGCGAGAGCTTAGGTTGCGAACTGCAACGGAAGACATATCTACATAGTCTAACGTTAGCGTTCCTCTTGTTGCTTGGGTGATATTGAACGGGCCAAGCGTCAAAGATTATTTTCCAGATTCTCACCGACCACTCTATGGTCCCTTGGAGCCAGTTCAGGCTCGGTCCTGGTTTAACCTCGCAATCTTTCTCAGGCAGACTACTCCTGAAGAGTACTCCTGTAGCCTCTCAGACGATAGCACGATAGCGGTTGGTTTCCAACATCCACTTCAGAGGGAAGCTTTCCGAGAATTGCTTCTCAACCGAGTAACCTTAGGTGCCGCCTTCCGACTTGTCCAGCTTCTTCAACACACTTCTATAACGCACCGCAAAAGGAGATAGCTTTCGCTTCCCAGCGAAGACACCCTGTGTAGTAAGTGCTTTTACTTTTCGAGGTTTACGGAATCTCCAACGCAGTTGGGAATGTGGTAGATGTGCTCTACTTTCGAGGCCTTCTTGCAGCCGCGAAGAAGGCCCACGCGACGCGGTCGACGCCGACAATGTTATTTTGAGGGAATGTAGAATATCCGAGATTCTTTTTTCCTGCATACATTTACATAGACGACATACCGACAGGTAGTGCTACCTGGTCAGCTCCGATTTGCAAGAAATTGGGAGCACCATTTTCAACTATTTTTCAACCCTTTTCATATATAGCGGACTGAATTCGCAATGTTTTTTATGAACGTATAGAAGCATATTTTTCCATTTCTTGGTTAGAAATTGGGGGTCCACTGTTCACCCCCAATGTCTGCAGTGTCGCGTCACAGCCTTCTGCTCTGTGACGTCGGAAACCCATTCATACTCCACAGATCAAGGCAAGCAAGAGCAATTTATTCTTTTCCTGCCAACAGGTAAGAGCGCGCCTTCTCAATGCGGACGACTTCAAGCATGCTCTTTTAGTTACTGTCACTTTACTTTCCTTATTATTTTAACAACACAACGTTCCGGAACAGTCACTAAAACACATATATTACTTTGTGCTCAGACGTACACATATGAAGGCACATTCATATTTCGAGTTTGTGCCATTTCTTTCAACCGCGTGCAACAGAGGACCAGAGGTAATAAATAAGTCTAATCTTTACTCATAAAACAAACAAACCAACAGAAAGATGATAAGCCACCACAGAGAGACCTCCTCTTATATTACTAACAGCGTCTGGGCGCGGACACTTGAAGCCAACAAGACAATTCCTCCTTCCTTTTATTACGCCCTTTTCTTGGCGGGGGGTCCCACGCGTGATTCCCTGATGCACAATGAAAACAAAAGTCCCGCCATTGTTTTAACATAGTGTTGACGATCAACGTCCCGTAATCCACACTTTTGTCCCTTTACGAACCACGTCCCCCATACTCAACTGTCGTCTGCGACGTCTTCACCTTCGTGCCCCGATGCGTCGACGCTGTCCTTTGGGTCGTCAGAAGAGGTCGAGTCCCTACGTCGACTCGCGTCGTCCCTGAGGTCATCTTTGCGGTCCGGACTATCGGTCCGGATGACTTGCGCGTTACCACTGCAGTTCTGCCCCATACTTACGTTTTCTGGCTCCGGAGGAGTATCTTGAAGACTAGAAGAGGACGTGTCTTGCTGGACTGCGGTACCAGAACCGTTCTGTTCAGCGTGTTGCTGGGCTTGCTGCTGCTGCTGCTGCTGTTGATGCTGGGCAACAGCTGCAAGAGCTACGGTGGCATTCAAGATCTGTCTGAAATGCACTGGCCTCGACACGAACGTGCGAATGTACGTAACCCTCGCCTGAGGGGCCAACCCGGCGCCAGTGGCAGCACTGTTGGCGATATGATGCGGGGTGCCGTTACTCGACGGCGACGACGTATTTTGCAGCGGCTCGGTCGCTGCAGCGGACCTTACGCTGTCTTCGGGAGAAGGCATCAAGCCTGAGCGCTGAAGAATGGCAGGCAGCTCGTAGTGGTGGAAAAAGTAGATCATAGAGTGCTGAAACGAAACGCTTCTTTACCGTCAAGAGATCCCACGATTCAAAACTGCGCGAATCCCTTGAGTTACAGAAGCGTATTTGCCAAAAACAGCTTGTGGACACAAAGCGGACCTTTGAGTGGGTCCCACGCTCCTTGCAGTGTGCACCTTGTATTTCTTCAGGAGCAGAATAGTGCGACCTTTTGGAGCCATACTCGCCTGATAAGCATAATTATGTGAGCTAGTATATTGCAACTCTATTCGCCTATTAAGCCGGTCATAATTTAGTAAGCAAGTATACAGCGACGCGAGGTCCGCTTTGCGCCGCTGATGGTCCAACCAGTACCAGGACGTGGTCACTGCGAAACCGTGGCTAGTAGACGGAACATTTACATGTACTGGTGCTGGACTTGTCAAGCAAGTAGTTTTACCTGAATAAAGAACCAGGACGTGAGAAGAGCGAGGCCACTGTACTGCCCGTTGAATCGGTAGTCGTAGGCATAGAAGGCGAAGTGATAAAGGTAGAAGAACCTGGAAGGAGCAGCAGTTGCACATTTCGGTCTTTAGGATAGTAGGTTGTCAACTAAAGTTCTTAGAACATTGCCTTGCGCTTTCACAAGTGTACTCATGCTGATGACGTCAACGGTGGCTATTGCAAGCTTCCCTTACTACCACCGAAGAGTTTCTCCATCGCTACAAAAGTCGCTACACTTCACGCCAAAGTTCCAGCCCGCCTGACACTTGGTTATACTGTTTATTCGGCCACTTTGTGGCAGCAGAAATTTCCCTTGACAAATACAGGCTGTGAAAAAGCTCCTTTGAACGAACGAAAACCAGCGCGCAAGAAGTTCCTCCTCGATGGGGGGTCGTAAAAGCAACAGAACAGCTGGCTTTGTAGGTATCTCTCCTGTCCACTTGTCTCAACAAAACAAGATCCGTCATCATTCCATTATTATCCCGCTTATTACGGCTGCCATTTACGTAATGCGAGCATCTGCGCATAAACAGCACCCTACGCAGAAACGACAGAAGACGCTATAGCATCGACGCGACTTCGTTAGCTGTCTCTTGTTGCTGGCCATTCTCAAATAGCAGTCAATACGTTCGTTATGTGACAAGAGAACACAGCCCAGGGCCGTCCTCTCACAACCTCGACTCACCCTGTACTATAGCAGGACTAAGCCACGTGCTCTTTTCAGAGAACAAAGCAGCTCTACCCACCTGAGCCAATGCCTCTTGTTGATGGTTGTGTGACAGCATATAGCGTCGTACTGATCCGCCACCCATACGATGAGGATGATGTAGAAGGCTGTCGTGGTGTCGTTGAAGAACTCGGACATAATGGTCTCCATACCTGCCGTACGAGTGAAACACGCATGCAAATACAATGCCCTCTCTGCAGCCCTTAAGTGGGTTCACAGACGAATCGGTGCCACTATTCCCAAGCGAGTGAAGCCCTTCAAGGGACAATGAGATACTTTAATACATCAACGTTCCCGGAATGCCTTCAAAGGTAGGTACCTTAAGTTTAGATAGCCAGGTGCGCAGTTGGATACCTGCATTCACTGTACCTTAGCCATATCATATGTCATGGTAGGCAGTAGGTCCAGGATCATACGGAAACTATGGGTACGCAGGATGTGAGAACTACCGATGACTACTATTCTTGTACGTGTCTCCGAAAGAATCGGAGAAACAGTTTCGGTTTCGAACTCCTCAATGATCAGCTTAATGATGACAGAGGCGGGGACGGAAGCGCCCATGAATGAATCAGGCGCTCGGCGATAGGTACTCGCCATGGTCTCCTGCTTTTCGCAGACAGAGGGGTCTCACTACAACGTGGGAGCATGTACAGCGTCACCATTGCAATAGAATACATTAGGAAGGTCTCGGGGACGCCCCACATCTAAACATTTCGCATTACGTCGCGGTGACTGTTACTGTAAGGTTATACACCGCTCTCTACTTACTATTATAACTGCTCTCTTACATCTGTTTCATAAAAAAATGCACAGCACACTACATTGATCGGGCGGCTTGACATGAACGATCCCGCTCAGAAATATGCCGACACGTGGACAAAAAGTTTTGTCCAAGGTCGGATTCCACCTCTTGCTTACAGCCTGTCAAACGCTTTTCGCACCAAGCAAAACGAAGCCCGTCGTAAGCTCGTGATTGCTTAGCACGGGTCACTGAAGAAAATATTCCCAGGCTTATATGTGGCCAAAGATACACGCGACTTCCACAACATTTGAAGATATACTTGCAGGGAGGCAAATACGGCGGCTCGACGTGAGACTTACCGACAAGCGCCAAGATGACCGTCAGCAACGGCGCCGCAGGAAAGTTTATTGTCGTGTTGAATTCCAACATGTGCAGCAGCTCCACTGAAAGTGGAAGACAATCGACTTTCTGACATGGATGACTTTAGATACGCCATACGTGTCAAATCACTGAATACCGGATAACCAATTTCAGCAAATACTAACCACTGCGTCAACGGTTATAAAACTTAGTTTCGCAAAATACACAATACAGCTAGCAGAACAGCACCAATGACGCTGATGTCGTAATCAGTGCTTCCCAGCAGGTGTCCCTTGCACAAGTACACAGCCTCTCTACACTGCCAACGACCATACACGTGGTTTCACCACGTCCAGTCCACCGAACTTAGATCCTACGGTGAACAGTTAACCCTTTGTAAACGCTGCCACTGAACCTGTGAGGATCTCTTGTTGGGAACGGCAGACGATGCCGAACAGTCATTCCCTACGTCAAGTGCCTCATCTACTTCGACGGTTGCTATCCGGGAGAATAGCGTGCAGGAAGAGGAACTCTTCTCTCGTTACAAGATTCTTACACGCTACGGATTGTTCCCGCATCTTAGCTTCCCGATCGGTTAACGTAAATAAGAATGGGATTATATGCTCCTCCGCGCGAGGGGGAAGCAGACAAAAGAGCAAAACAATGGCCGGTCTGCAAAGCGGCGCGTGTATAAAAAGCACTTGGGCTGAGGCTCAGAGCGAAGGCTTAAGTCCTTATGTCAACATTCCGAGGCGTTGCTTGGAATCGGCAGGCGGTTCGAGAGTTGCTTTCATCATTTTTCTCCGAAAAAAGAGGAGGAGGACCGCAGAAAAGTCAACAAGTGATGTTGCCTGTACTTGTGGGATACCCAGACACACGACAGGGAGCGCCTTTTAGCGCCTGCGTCGGGTTGCGTCAGTCGGCACTGAGGAATACGCCCAACAAGCAGCCACTACTTCTCTCCTCTACAGCATCATCGTTTCACTCTTTCATTACATTCGCTACCTGTATTTGCTGTGACCCCCTTGCGGAGGAGTCTTTAGCAATTAGCACTGGCAAAAAATTTGCGTCTGGAATGCAAACTTAACGCGAGTTCATTCAATATCCACTGCGTTTTTTTTTTNCGTGCGCGCGCGATAAATGATGCTGCTATCGCTGATGTTACTTTCGCGTCAGATTTCTTATCGCTACGCTTCACTTTGATGCTCAACAAGGAAAAGAGTTATATCGCGCGGAGTCGCGACTCCCATTAAATTCGGGCTACGGCTCAAATTGCTCCATTTCAATCTCTTCCATGTTAACTTCCAGCAGCAACTATGAATATCGATGGCAACGTTCATGATTCAGTCGAAGCACTAGCAGTCACAAAGAAAAAAAGAGTAAAAAGGAAATAAACCCATTATAAAAGCACCCAATGCCACTCGGCGCCCAACAAAAGGGAGAAAAAAGGGAACGCGGGAGAGAGAAAGGAAGACCCGTCAGAGCCACAAATACCGGAAACGGAAGTGAGACTCGAAACGTGTCAGCAATGCCGTTACCGCCACTTCCGGTCACTCCTTGCTTTTAATTTCCTGAGCCCTTTAGCCCCGCACTGGAGCCCGACTGCTATTGCCCTGTCGAAACCCGGAGCAAATCATAAAATATTACCCTCCCCTGGTCCTCCTCATTCAGACAGCCATGTGGGTAAAAAAAGAAAAGAAAA
>JARGYV010103104.1:0-19000 GCA_029532675.1 Ornithodoros moubata | reverse complement strand
ATTTCTATTGAAGATATGGTACTCAAGGTCGCACCTCACTGCTTTCGGCGATCGACGTCAAGATAGTGCGCACAGCAGAAAATATGATGCTCTTTTCAAGCAATCATCACCTTAGCTGCGGAACAGCTGTCAAGTGCACGCCTACCTTATATGGAGAGATCAAATTATGCGTTGTCGGTGACCAGAGGTAGAGAGGTGGCTCAGTGTCCTTGGCTATGGTTTATATTTACCTTGGTGACTGACGTACGGAATGACTCTGAGAGGTGACGCATTGTCTGGCCCACATCAAGCTACAACCAACCTTATCGGGATCGTCATGCTCCCAGCTCCCGTGCACAAAGTAAACGAGGGACTCAGTCGAACTCTTGAAGCGTTATCTATTATAAACCAAAGCAAAACGCAGTTCGCAAAAGTAGTATCTAAAGTAGCAAAAGTGAAGTATCTGTTCCTGTGCTCGCATTGGTCCGGTTACCGTGTGTGCTGTGGGGTACCTTGGTCGTCAAGGAACCCCCCAGGCCTATTTTTGAAACCGATGTGGTTAGCCCTCCTGGACTGGCTCGTCTTACAGTTTGCGATACAAGTAGGATCGTATTTCCTCGCTCTTGGCAATTCATTGATTGATTTCAAGGCACCTGCGGTCGTATGGGGGTTCACCCGGTTGCCTCTCATGCGGCTATCGCGACCCCCATTATCATACCGTAAGTAACCACCATAAAGTTGCGGAATGACGGATAACAACGGGTATGCAACAACGCAGCGCGTGGACCACTTGAGATTACGTGCGTGCATATCTCTTGACTCTTCTACTCATTCAGCAATGTCTGCTTATACATAGAGTATTGATTTCACACATACAAACAGGCAACGAAGTGCAATGGACAAACAGCGAACAATGAGTGAATGCTTGATTATGAGCTGGATATACAATGACGGCATATACACTGTGTAGCAATATGTAATATGAACGGCATTCCAGTCGCGCTGGGTATCTGTACGAAAGAGGAGCAAGTAGATGACATATCTACAGGATTGGGTCACAGCCCCACAGATATGTCAAGCACCTCACGTAGTAGACACACAGCCTAGAAAATTAGGTTCTGCAGGACAACTTCGGCGTGTCTCATTCCAATCTATCGGCATGACCATTGCCGCAGAAAAATTTCTCCTAGAGTGACCAGACGGTGATTCAGGTTGTCTCTTAGAAGATGTATCACCAGGCCAAGCCTAGGATACATCGCCCTAAGATACCTGTTTTGTTTACTTGCACAATAAAAGGAAGATTCCTTCAGTCAGCTGATCTGTGCAAATCGTCACTCTATCGCGACCTGCTTCGATCATGCTTAGGCCATGTGTGCTACCTACACGTGCGGAAAAGAGGAAATTTACAGACGCCTAGTAATTTCAATAACCGACGCGTAAACATGAGGATAGCCGGGATTATAAACGTAGCACTTCGCTGATGAATGACCCGACGCATCCCTGATAGGTGGCAACTCAGAGATAACGATTATCTCTGTCTCCCTTTTGTGAGGGCTTGGATTGTGGACGCAGGAAACTTGTTTCCATTCTTGGCTCTTCCTGAGTCAGCCCACTCAAGCCATAGACCAGACGGCGCGGGCAGATGCGATACGAGGAAATCTGGCGCATAGTATCATCCGTAGTCCAATGGGCAGCGCTCTAGCGCCAAAACTCTGCGTTTTTTTCTGTTGGCACAGTTTGGTTTTACACATTTCTACGAGATCAATAACCGTCACATTCTGGTATCCACTACAAGAAGAAAGTTTGACGCAACTGAAGATGTCATTCGTCAAATTGATTGTGACAAAATCCTTGCTTCTAGCTTTAACTACCTTCTCAGTGGCCCGCATTCTTGTTTTTCTTTTTTAATTCTCAGTAGTCTCTCTAGTAGAAATAGTCCGGGTATAGCTGGTTCCGCAGTTGTTTCGCGACGTAAACCCACAAATTATTATTATTAATAACTGGTCCTATAAGGCCGCTGGTAGCAAGGGATACTTTTTATATATATTTCCAGTATGTGTAGTACCATTTTTCATAATATTAGTCTAGTGATCATCGCAGTTTATAGGCAGCGTATCGTAACCTTCCTGTGAGTGCTTTTTGTGGACTCCAGCATAAACTTGTACATGAATGTGTACTGTGCCACCGTTCTACACTACTCCGCTGACCTGTAATTCCATCCGAAAAGCAAAACATTTCAGTAGAGAGAACCATCCGGAAATGCTGTGCCTTGCATTTTTCACTTCACAGTCGCAGGAATGAATACGCTCACGCACTCCACTCGGAAGAAAGAAATACTGAACAATCACAAAGACGCAAACCTGTTTGAAAACAAGTCATTTCGCGAGACGTTCCCATCCGCAATCCATTTTCTTTTGTTGTGTTCGAAGCGGGAGTTCTAAAAATGCTCTCGCAGACAACTTTCTCTAGGTTAATGGTGTGTCTGCTTCGAGGCTTCGCAATGACTTCGCAATCGAAATTGAGGGGGGGAAGAAGAGATGCGCTCAAAGCAGACGACAAAAAGTAAACAACAAAGAACACCCAAAGTATAAGGAGAAAAGAAACTATCAAACCAAGAGAGCTACGTCTGCTCCGTCTCGCTTGGGTGACTGAAAGGAAAAGGAGAGACTTTCAGGTGTTATGTAACGGATCTTTTGCAGGGACCAGCAGCAGGAGGTGGTCCTTCATTCAATATGCAATTGGAATTCGGTTTCTTTGTCTGTTTGTTCCCTTTTTGGCCTGGGTCCTTTATATTCGGTGCGCATGTAAGCACCAAGATGATGTCCTGCAGCTGTCTAGCCTGAAGCGACTCCCTCCTTTCGTCATCACTGTATCATATTTCTTTCTTTCTTTTTTGTACCTGGTGTGTTGCTTTTTCTTTTTTATATGTTTTTCAGTAGTGTTCCAACGATAGAACACTAATAAAAATTACAAAGGAAACCAAATGGTAGACGCGTTCTTGTTTGTTTATTTTCCCGAATATTCTCTGTATTTTTTGTTTTCACTGGAAACTATATTTTTACCTGTTTTAAAGTTTTCTTTCTCTTTTAAATTATCCCGTGAACTTTTCTTCGTTTCTGTGAGCTTGTGTGCACGTGATTCTTTCATATGCAGTATTTATGGTATACTTAAAAAGGAAAGTGGAGAGAGAATACGTCCGTAGTACAAGACCTGTTGTAATCTAAAGTTTTTGTCGCTTCTAAACAGGCCACGGACGATATGCCGTGGCCTGAAGCCGACCAATACGTGCAGTAATGACTGCTTTAACTGCTGTATAGTACATGGTATCTCAACCTCTTTTATGCCGTTGCAGAAAGAAAGGCTGCTGGAGAGTGCGACCGGATTCTCACTACTGTAGTGTAAAAAACCTGAGCTTGGGCGACCACTTGCTGTATTTTGCACTAAGCATGCGTGGCTCCTGTTTTGCCTAGTAAGCTTTCTCGAGGTTTGAGCTGAGAGTCTCCCTCATCCTCGCATACACGTATTCCATTTTAACGTTAAGGAACTGCACTGCAGCCCCAAAGCCATCTACTTGTGAGCGTGGGTTAATCTGCAGAGACATCGCTGCGCTTGGAGAATGTAAAAAGACTTCAGACACTTCCGTTTTCCTCAAGGCATACGATATCCTCGAACTATCTGTTTCAACGTTAATGGAATCCATCCCGATTTTCCTTGCTTGCAGCCTGACATTTAGTGGAGCGAAATCACTCAACCCATCCTTGATGGTTTCGCAAAACGACGGATCGCGTGACATCAATCACACCTGAGTGAACCAAATAGCAGCAGCCGCAGGCGAAGCGGATTTGCGCAGGAGTACCATATTTAGTATACATATAGGAAGAAGGACATTTGGCAGCGAGGGGCGTATTTCAGGCGTCGGGAAACACAAAATACCGGAGCTGCCCCAGAAGCAGACAGGCGTACTTGCTTCGTCGCAACCACTGGGCGGTCATTGAACTTCCCTACTGATATGCAGAGGCGCATTGTATACATCTGACATCCGTAAAAACGCAGTTCGTATTCGTTGAGACGTGTGTCCGTGTCACTTTAGCTTCGCATGCATCAAGGTGCAGACAGCTTGAATAACAGTTTACGCAGTTATTACTTATCAGTGACTGAGGATTGGGCTTTAGGGTGGCTGTCGTGAATGCATGGCGTTTTGCTAAACGTTCCGAGTAGTCTCGTAGACTTAAATGCAAACCTTCAAACATGGACACATTGTGGCTTCTTGTGTTTGAATGGCCATCACAGCAATCACGGCTTGTCAGTATAGCCCTGTAAGCGAGGGTGGAGCGGTGAAAGTAGCTGTAGAAATCTCGTAAGCTTGATTGCTAATTGAGTGCAGCTCATAAAGAAAAAAAAATGTTGTTGTGAATGTTACGTTGCTTGAAAAGCACAAGAAGTAAATGGCTTTTGCGACAACAATTTGTCGTATCAGTTCCATAGATTCACAGAGGAGACGATCCATATAAAAGAGGGTGCTATCTAAAATGAACCAGCTCAGTCACTGAACAGCCTAAGGTAAGAGGATCATAGAGGCATGCGTCTTTGCTATTCAATTAACCGAAACCGACAGAAACCACGCATTGGACGTCCTTCACCTTCAAACTGCTGTCACCATAATGACTGTCATCACGCAGTCAGTTTAAAAACCGCAACCATTCAGACTGTGCAGCAACCATGCATGTACAGTGACTAACGGCATGCTTTAGTGCTCCTTTACAATTGTCCTTCTTACCCCAACCACAGTACTCGCTTCCGTAACAAACTTTCCGGAGTCAGTTGAATGCAAATGGGCTGTTTACTGAACAATGCCAGTGAAGAGAGAAAAATGAGGTAATGGCGGGGCAGCCGCAAGTGAACTTGGCACCACGAGGAAATTGTGCCGGCGACCTTGAAAGCCCGAGACAAATAGCGGAAGTTGATGAAGCGTCCGTCTTCTAATTATAGTGTGAGCATCGCAATTTAATGCAATTGGTCATCCTTGTCTGCTCATATCGTCAGCCCTACCAATTGCACCTTCGTTACACACTCAACTGAGTTTGATCTCTGGACATAACGTCCACCGATATAGCATGTGTGTTCTACACTTCATACACATTCACGCGTATCTGACTAACAACGCTCACGCATGGAAGAACTCCGTGAATAGCATCACGTTACTTCGAAAATCTGGGCGACTCTGACAAAGGGTTGCTGTAGCCGGATGTAGCGTCACAGGAGACCGTACAGACACACCGATACACTTCCGGCATGGCTAACGAAGCATTGCCGACTAAATCCTCTTCCTATCGTAGTTGGCATCGGATTTCCCGGAAACTTCACCGTCATTTTACAAGGAGGTCGTCAACAAGACTTGTTGCCGTGATTCATGCACAGCTACTGTTCCTCTAAAAAGGTGCTATGTTTCTGACTCAAACAATAGATTTGATGGCACAGTTGCCGTAAACACGTCTTGGGGTACGTGTAATAAATGTCGGTGCTTATGCACGTAGGCTGTGTGTCCTTGTCGCTCTCTGCTTGTGTTGTCATTACTCCACTTGTGAGTCGACCCCGTGGACGTTTCTTTTGGAGGTCTCGGCATAGTCATGCACATGTGGGCATGTCAGATGTAAATGGAGGGCATGCAGGGTTGGTCCTCATCGAACTATTGGTGAGAGGCGCTAGTTTACGATTCGTATATATAAAATAAATAGAAAGTATATGACATGTGCTGACCGAGACGAAACTAACATTTTTTTACGGTCGTCATCGTTACTGTAGTACGGTACGGAGCACCAGCCAAGATAGGAATGATGAGTATGAACTCCTCGCAAGCAATCGCACGCTGAATTACATCCAAGCGACGTGAAAATGTGACTTTTCAAGTTGAATAATCAATGACATTCCAAAAAATTTGAGCGAAGAACTTGCGCACATAAAAAGAATAATAATAATAATACACAAAAGCAGGTTCACCTGCACAAGGCTGCGTCGAAAAGACCGTCTGCATACTATGTATATAGTGCAAGCCGCGGAAATACGAGGCTTTTCTATCAATTACTTTGCGAGATGTTAGGGCACGATTGTTTACGCAATTTGTTTACACTGTTCAAACTACTTATCACACACTACATCAAGCATTGTGGTGCGAACGTGACACTTTTTTTTTTCTACTGAGGACATCGGTTGTGATGCTGAAGGGATAAAGTAAAATTCTATCGCAGTTAATCCCGAGGATTACGTAAGCGCGTTCGTGATATCATGTTGGAGGTCGTTGTGTACAGAGAATCTAGGGCACATTCTCTAAAGTGTGGTTGGAAGCACGGTATAGTGTGCGTGAAAGTGACGGTGGTGGTGAAAGTGTTTCTTGGAACAATACCTGTCCCCCAGTGTCCCTGATGAAAGTGAAATTAGGGAATACTAAGTGTTGTTATGGTCAGCTGCCCAGGGAAAGGTGTAAATGGGGATCGTAGGATATAAAAAGTGCAAGTATGCGACTGTAGCTCTTTGTCAGGGGGAAACAGTCGACAACAACAAATACACCCAATACACGTCCTTTCGACTTTAGCTGGTCATGAAACAAAATTAGGAAATTTTTAAAAATAGGTTTTGAGAGGCAGATGCTGGTACGGGATTTGGATTTGGGGGAAAAATTGAGATATAGGTATCGTGTGAGAGGCTGGTATTATACCCCAGTCACTCTCACGTGTTCACAGAATCTGGGTTTTCTGCAAAATTGTGTTCACGATGTCGATGCGCTGACAGGTTAACAAATGGAGGCGCTTCGTTTCCTTTTCAATCATTGCGTGCTTGAACCAATAAGTGACTGGGATAGCAAAGAAACTCCTTTCCATTCTACCAAGCATGCACGCAATATAACTTTGCAGTCACCGTAGGGACTGTGCTTATACCTCACACTTTGCGTCCATTCCAAAAACTGGGCAACAGTTGGACACCCTTTACGCAGCGTTGGAACACGACCGTTTCGCGCTGGTGTTCAGCGGACTCTTAACCCATGCACATCACCGCCCATCTGTCAACGAGCCTGTGTATGCTCAACGTGTCTCAGCCGTCCATCACATCGAGAGGAGAAACGTACCAGAAAACGCATCCGTGCTACGGATTCACCGAACACCGTCACATAGCGATGTAGTACTAACCCTTTAGTGTGCTTACGGCGAGCATCGTTTCGTACAGTTGCGAGGCTGGTCTGGAAGTAAACGTATTTACAGTAGGAATGACTGGCCCAATACAAACTTCTGTTACTTTGTTTTCCCTCTCTTTTTCTTTCCTCCTTGCGTTGACTCAGTTATTTGATCCGCCACTCCATCCATCTTCATTTCCCTCACTTTCCCTTAGAGCGCCACCACTGTGCACCCAGCAGGTCGTTCCTTATCAGGGCAGAATATGCTGAGCTTTGGGAATAAAAGCACGTAGTAAGATAGGATCGCGGATAGGATGCGTATCTCGATGCATGCCTGCACATCGAGCAGGGCATCCACAACAAGTCTAATCTTACGTAAATCTTCCAAGCGAAACGTCAGATCCACGGAGTCCATGCCTAAGAGTCATGCGATCTTCCTCTGTCGTTCCTGTTTGCCTGAAAAGGGAGATGCGTGTGCGCGACGCCAATTCGACGATTACAGGATTCTCGCGTTGCTACATGGCGCGACCGAGTTAGGATGACATCACTGACGCCGAGGCTTTTCTTGATATACTGTTGCCACCCCCCACATGTTTTGCGATGATGACGAGACAGTTCAAAACAGTGATATGGATAAGTCTCTCGTATGACGCGCGAAAAAAAGAAAACTGAAAAGAAAAAAGCAACAAAACAAACCAATGTATGACGACAATGCTCGTGGTTTGCATGTCTGGATCGCATAGAAAATTGCCGTCTAGCATACAAACTAATCTTTCTTCTTCTTTTTTCTTTTCTTCTTGAGTTGATTATGATCGTATCGACACCCACTGTGACAGTATGATGCACATTTTCTCACTAACAATGTTACGTCGCAGGCAGAAGACAACACGCATGCAGAAGCTGGAGCATAACTTTTTTTTTTTTTAACGCATCTGCCAGATTTTGTGAACCTATTCTGTTCTTACACTGCATAACCTCGGTGAAACGAACTGCACGCAGACTCATTCAGCTATCAGGGAGCCGTCATTAAGGAGAAGATTCCACGGAAAAGAGGCTTTTCAGAAGGCCGGTGATGAATTGTACATGCACCAGCTAGTTTCTGCGTAAATGCACGGGCTGGCAATCCTGACGTATTCAGCTGGAATGGCCAGGACAACATAATGACTTTCTTTCACTATCACTGTATGACTGTCATGGCATTTTGAGCTTAAGGGTTCCCTTAATGACTTTGCTTTACGGCAGAGCACGTTCTATGACATCCGGGGAACGTCTGCATGTAAAATAAAAGAGCCTGTCCGGCACCATACTTTACCCTTCTTCGAACACGGGAGGTTCTTCTGCGAATGCAGGAAGGTAGCGCTGCAATGACCTTTTCGTTATTTCCCCTCAGCTTGTATTGACCTACGTTTTCTTCATAGAAGACAAACTCCCAGAGCAATTAAAACAAGGCAATTACGACTGATAGGAGCCAAGGGAATCAAACTCAGATAACGCCAGTGCAGAATGTACCTGATGCTCGTGAGAGGGCGATCCTGTGACATAACTTTATAACCCTCGAGGGCTTTAATTGGTGGCGGCGAATCCCGGCTTAATCGAACGGCAAGTGCAGAAGTGGAACAAGAACTTTCTCCCGTGTATCTGGCCCTTCTAAATATAGGCCATTTCTCCTATGGGCATCCCTTACAATCTGGCAAAACCGGTTTCTTCGTGTAGTGCGCTTTTTTGCCTTTTTTGCCTTTTTTTTACTAGTGGCTGGTCGTCTCAATTTTTCACCCGTGACTGGTTGGGGAATATATTAAGTAAATGGCCAGTGCAGTCCCGTACGAGTCCAAGCTGGTGCCGCGGGGAGACAGACATTTGGTCAAGTTGGTGCATGTCAAACGTGAATTTAGAATATTAAAAAATACATGAATTGCGAAGGAACATTGTGCACTGGTTCTTTGCTATCCTCTTTTTTTAATTCCCGCCGCTTTCAATGCCCCCAAGCTGTCTCAGGACAAGTGGAGCCGGCGAGACGTACAGGACAGCATTTGTAACACTGGCTAAAATGTACTAGCGCACAAAATTATTTCATTTGAGAACAATAACAAAGATGATTTTACGTGTGACAGTGTACCATTGTCCTCGACAACATTTTTTACCTCATCAGTGGAGGATTGACTTAGGCTTCCATGGGAAGAAGAAATCGAAGCTCTAAAGTCACTTTTTTTTTTCGGCGGCTGCCATCACAATAATCACAAACATCAGGGACAGGAGCGAAGTCCACCAAATGCTCGGCCTTGATGCGCGGTTGGGATAGGTAATTTTGCCATGTCTGAGGAGTTGGAAATTAAGATGATCGTTTTGTGCGACATCAAAGGCATTGGTAAAATGTAATCTGAAAAATTCGAATGTGAATTAGTTGTCCAAAAATCTGCTAACTTCCTTAAGAGAGAGAGAGAAGCAGAAGCAGACCAAAAAAAGAAAAGAAAGAAGCTTCACGCAGACGAGAACTTTACAGGCCCTCAGAGGAGCAAGCCCCCCAAAAGTGTGCCCCTTAAAAGCGAGTCCGTCGCGTGACATATATCGTTGAGGGCTATCCCGTCGAGTGGAGAGGCGAAATGGAACGACCAAGTCACGTGATTCTGCAATTGCTCCACACGAAAGCTTGTTTCTAAGGAAAAACTGGAGGCGGCAACCAAAAGGAACACATTGCATGATGTCGGACACCTTGACCATCGAAAGAAGTGATGAGAGTAATGAGAGCGGTAACCTAGTTGTCAGTTTACGTTGGAGAACCAATGGGCGCATCAGGCTGAAATGCACAGGTTGCCAAATAGTGTCCCCATGTATATAGCCATACGTTGTAGTTGCTCCGTGCAATGACCTCTGAGAAAGAAAATGGAGATGATAACATTGGGAAAAAACGTATGTGTACCAGGCAACGTTTCCACCAGTCAAGTCGTAAGCAATTCTCACCTGCATGTGTTATGAATACGAAGCACACCATAAGACATGCTGAACGGGTGTCGCGAATATAGTGATGTATTAGGAAATCCACAAATTGCGACGTACGTATATCATTCTCCTCGAGCAGCTCCTTTTGTGAAGGTCAGTGGTGCAGTTTTAAGGTCGCAATCGCCATTGACCTTAATACTGCATTAATACTGTCAGCATGTTAATTATATCTGGGCTACTGTGGTACGCAAAACAAGGTGGGTTGTGCTCGAGCACTATAGAATGCGAAGTTACTGAGAGGTGTCCGCTGTCTTGTGGCCAGTCTGCTAAGCGTTCCTCTATGTTTCAAGGTATTTCCGGGCACCCATCGAAACATTAATAGAATAATTACTACCACAATTATCGACGCACCTCCCAGTAGACCTTGCAAGAAAAACTAGTAATTGCATAATGTAACCATGAACGTGATAAATATGTGTGGCTGAGTGTTGTCGTTATATACTGAATTTAACCTTCAACGGTCAAGTGGCATGCTATGATTTATGATTTGTCGTATACCGTTAGCCTTTTCAGTACACTTCTTTGCGACGTTATAATTGTCCTCATAATGTCTCAACATATCGTACATATGCATTTTGTGTGTGTGCAGCTGTTAGTAAATATGCTGGACAAACAGGGAAATCGCGGCGCTGTATAGTCTTGCATACAAAGCAATTAAGGTACACAGCTGTACTTGAGCTATTGGGTTCATTCCGAAGGAAGACCCGTAGAGTGAATCCAGATTCATTTTACACGAATAAGACGAAAAAGTAATCAGTTACCGAGAGCCTATGCGTGGGTTTTCTCTTTTGGAAAGGTACGGGAAGTCTGCTGAGAATGTTGATGCGCTAAGAATTCGGAATGAGCGCAGTTCCTCAGCACCCATGACTCTGTCCAAAAAGATTATATATCCATGGAAACGAAAGCAAGGTCAGTGATCCTCATGACTCGCGACATCGACCCCTCTGGGACAGCTGTTTCTAACTGGAGCGGGACGGTCGGTCTACGTCACCAGCTGGTTTAGCAAGAGGAACAAACCTGGCAATTACGTCTTGATGGCTGCTAAATGAGCCACCTGTGTGTGGCTCCCATATTGGCATGAGGTTCAGCATTAAGCTGGCTGCCTGCATACTTGAACAAAACAGACTAACATCTACTTTCAAAACATTTTGCGAAGGGGCATACATATGCATATTTGCTGACTGCACTGTTTCCTCTTATTTTAGTAATGTGTACCACAGAGCCGCAATGTGCAGGTTGAAACTTGATTTCTAAGTAAAACCGTTGGTACTCTTTGCTGTCACGACTTCGCATCATCACCTGAAATGTTTATTCTCTTATCAACTTTCCAGCAATGCGAGAAGGCCTCGTCGAACAACGATTATATTTCGATCACGAAGTAAAGTGGTTTTGACACCTTGGAGAGGTAGACGAAGCAACGCGTTTAATACTGTTACTCTTGTTATGCTAACTGCGTCAACATCAATTGATGGCGAATTCCATAATTTAGAGCCTATTCCAATGATGACACTTATAGGACTGATAAAATTGCATATGCAATGACGTTTTCGTCGCCCAAGTTCGGGCCTTTTACAGATTATGACCGCCCATAGGTCGCTGCGCGATGCGAAGGTAAGCACGAGTCTGCCCCTGTTTTCACTTTCACCCCTGCTGTGAAATCTCATTTCGGCCCGTCCAACCTGGTTCATTCTTGGCACTGATGAAGGTGCATGTCTTCGGCAAACACATCTGAGATGACCAGATAAAAGGAAGGCGTATAATGACGTCACATGCTACATGAATGCCAGAGTCTTGCGTGAGCTTGTTTGTCCCGTCCCCCCTTCGCGTGGATGCTATATAGGGTAGATACTTTTCAGGGGTCTAAGCTAGAGCTGCAGTGCATCCGAGACAGGAGACAACAATATCCGCTACCCGAATCGTTTACCCGTTCCCAGTCGATCGGCTGCTATTCGCCGTGTTTGTCGGCGTTGGTGGAAGGGAAATGAATGTAAACCAAGTGTAACGGTCCTTGATCCAGGATTAAATGTCAATCGCTGTCCGCAAAACTGGGGCTACCGTCTCTTCCAAGCTTGACGAAAATCGCCCAACACACGTGGGCAAGCTGTGTGTCGCCCCCTTTCCCTATAAACGTGCACATATTATTCCGCCTTGGGCGCAAGTAAAAAGGAGAAAATATGCATATATGTACATAGAAAGAAAAAGGGGTGCAGAAAGTATGAGAAAGAGAAACCTGTTTCTCGGCATACGAGCGACCTTCGCACAGCTTTCACTTGGGCTCATCTCCTCGCTGGATAAAAAGCAATTTGAGGCCCCTTCATCTTTTGTTTCGTGATGCGCGCCAACGAGAGAAGGAGAAATGTACCCTCTCTCTCCCTCTCTGCTTTGCTTTCTACTCTTTGTGTCCCTCCCCACGAATTAAAAGCGTAGATCGTTATCGTTGGCTTCCGTTTCTGAGAATTGCTGCATTGCGTGAAGCTTAATAGCGACCTATATTTTAAGAGATGAGTTTTTCGATTCTGTTTTTAAAGACCCTCTCGCTCAAGAAAGTTCTTAAAAATCACCAGTTTGCTGGGGAAGACTAGCTGCTGATCGCCTCTTTTTCTTCTCTGTCACGCGGTTGGGATGACGAAGGGTTGAAGATAGTAGCGTGTATATATAGATATATATATATTCTTTTGCACGTGTGTATGACGCGCACGTGTGCATAATTCGCGCCTTTCGAAATGATTGTAACTTGAAGTAAGAAAATACTACATATGTTGGATACATGTTCATTTATATTTATGTTGCTTTTCAGAAAAAGGTGCGTGAGCAGCTTTAGTACAGTTGTCTGGCGTCGTAAAGCGACCAATTATTATAAAAAGGCGCTGTTAGGAGGGCAAAAGCACGCAGGGTTGTTTGGACGTACTAGACACTGGAAACACCTAATCTCTGTGGTCAACACCTAATGGTTGCACGACTTCGTGCGAGCTATATGGGTACAATGTATCTGTATCTGTCATGTCGTACCTCCGAACAGAAAATGGTGATGACAGACAAGCGTACAGTACGTCCATGCACGGACACCAATTAAGAGAGTGGGGTTGGAACTCGATATGGCGGATCACGTCAGTATTTGCTAGGCAACAACGCAGTGAAGATGTAATTTTTATACGGTTTATGCAATGCTGAATCGTTGATTATAAATTTCATGTCGATATTCATTTGTTCAACAGCACACTGTGGTGATTGAGTGTTCACCATCGGTGAACACGTGAGTGGTGAACACATGTTCGGTCATGAATCGCCATTCCAAAGATGAAGGAGGCACTTATGATCCCTACAGATATACGGAGTCACAAGAGATTAAGCCAACCAGTAGAGAGGTGAAGTTGAAGCTTTCGTAAAGCACGCTAACATCAGGTCTTTGACGGCATAGACATCACAAGTATTACAATTATCCTGTTACCTCGCAGTTAGTAAAGGTGAAACTATAACAGTACGATATTGGCTTGTTTATTGGATGATCCACTCAAACGCGGACTGAAATCCTATAGCCCAGGAAATGACGCGCAGTAAAATTTTTCTGAAGGGAGCAGTATAGGTACACCAGAGATGCAAAAAAAAGAAAAAAAGGTGTCGACGTACACAAAGATGCGTGTCATTGACCGCTGCGCTGTTTTCTCAGGAATGTTCTGCAACGCGTACGTGGAAGCATTGTTACAGTCCAAAACACAGCCGCCGCTTACGCAGGTGCACTTGTCTAGGGGGATATTTTCGTGCACCTGTTACCTTAAATCCTTCTGTGTTTTTCCTTGCGTCATTCTCCACTCGCTCTGTACCGGTGTCTTGCCGCTTCTGTATTGCATGCCTTGGGTTACTTAGCGATTATAAATTCTCAATGGCCGTCCCCATCTGCTCCTCCGACTACGCTATGGACGAGAAGGACGGGTCTTCTATTTAGGCAAGGGAGAAAACAGACCGGCCCTTCATTTCCGCACAGAATAAAATTATAAAGCAAAATTTAGAAACAGCGTCTTCCCAACTTTTTCTAGCCTTCTGCTTGCTACTTTTCTATAGTACAAGTGTGACCGCGAAACTCTTTGGGTGGTGTTGCTGTCGCTTTTTTACCGAGTGGTCTACCTACCCAGATCGGCGGCATGTCGTTCAGGGGAGTGGGAAGCATCCTGGGGCTACTTCCTAGGTAACTGCGACGCCATGAGTCATCGATTGTATAAAAAAAAAAACAAAAAAAAACAGGAAAAATCAAATGCAGCACAGCCGGCAGTGGGGTTCGAACCCATGGTCTGCCAGTTTGGACAGTTTGTATTTGGAAAAAGGGAATAAAAGGTCTTTCGGAGTTTACATGATGCATTAGAAGGCTGCTGGTCGTTGTTTACGTCAAGAATAATATGGAGAGGTTAGAAGGCTGTTGGTATGTTCGCAGTAATTCTACACATACGCGCTGTCCCTCTGTTCGCTGTATGTGTATTATCAGTGTCCCATTCCGCTATAGCGGAATGAAAGAAATATAGTTTCTAGAGAGAAAGAGTTTCAAGAAGCTATAGTTTCTTGTTGGGACGTCGGTAGCTCTCTAAAGTGAGTTTAGAAAGTTTAATCGTTAGAATGCATAAGCGATACAGTGGGGAGCTTTAAATTTTTTGCGTCATTAAAATCGTAACGAAGTTTTATCGCGGTGGCCGTAAATAGGAACTGTTAAGTGTGATTTTTTTCACGATTTATTAACAAACATTTTGATAAGCTGGAAGCTATAAGGTGAACTTTTAAGACCTAATATCCTTCTACCTCATTGCTGAGCGTTTAGATATATTTTACATGAACATATTTTAACATGAGCGCTTTGCTTGTAAGTTGATCATGATTAGTTTTACGCCAGTTTATCACAGTCATCACAATCAACCATAGATTGGTGCTCTATGGCCTCAGTTGCCTTTGCGCCATTAAACAACCAACAAGAACCACCTTTGCAGCAGCCATTACACCATTAAAGAAGTCACATTATACCATAGGTTGGCACTCTATGGCCTTAGTTGCTTTTGCGCCATAAAATAACTAGTCATCATCACTGTTGAACGTTCAACCCCTCTTTTATTTGCTACATCTTAATCACAAATCTCTCATTTCTTTGCGACTACCCTGCATGTAAAAAACGCGACAATAATCGTTTGAACGATGGCATTATTTATCAAATGTGGAACGTTTCGACCTGGTTGCGTAGCGTCGGCTAGATGCTGGTTCATTAAATTCCTTTTCATGTTATCGTTTCACCATGAAATGTGTTTTACTCTTCAACATTCACCATGACCACTTAATGTTGTCGTTGTCTTCAACCTCGCTGTTAACGAAGTACTTAAGACAAGTACTCGAATGTATCAGAAGAGTTGTTTACCGTCACGTATCCATAGATTATCATTTCGAAGCTTTCGAAGAAACTTTTATCATCGTTCTCATCTTCGAGAACGCTTCGCGCATGAGAAGAGGGTCACGTACGGTGACGGAGGTTCTCGCTGTTTTGTCGTTAGTTCTCCGCCCTGAGTATTCTCTCATCCAATTTCCGTCCTTGCTTCACAGACAACAGTCAATTGCTGGCGCTCTCGCGGTGTCCTCGCCCTTAGCCTTGGTGCCTCACCACAACAAAGTCGTCCTTGAATATCTAAAAGATAACTTCTAGAAAAGCTTTCGGTACTCCAGAGTAAATATTTAGGAACTTGGAAAAGATTCTGGCAGTGTGCTGCACCCAGCTTCCGAGTGCTGAAAACACTGCCCGAGTGTTTCCAATCTGGAAACAAGCTTGTCTAATACTGCATTCTCTGTCGTTCTTTCTCATTCTGAGAAGTTTTAAAGTGGTTATAGGTGTGGCTTGTCGTTAATGGTCATCTGCTTCGCAGAAGTATGGTCTGAAGAGAAAATCCCTTTAAAGCCTGTATACCTCGCATATGCTTTCTCGAAAACTTTAGAAATGAGGTTTACCCAATGTTATCTGAGGCGCGACGATTTCACTTTTTCAAACGTTTGTAACGCTGCACAGCTCTGTAGGCGAAAATTCGGGTGCCCTTCATCTCTGCACGGTTTTCCTAATCATTGTGCTCCAGTAGGAATTATTTCTAATGATTGCCTCACAGTGCATATAATTTATATTAAAGTGCAGCTTTTTGCCATGAAATGGGAACGACATATACACGAGCGAAAGCTCCATACCACTTTACAGCATGACACCAAACAAGTGTTTTCCGCGGATGTGAGCTTGAAAAAGGGAAACGAAATAAGCTCACGGTCCTTTCAGTTCCTGGCTTCTAATAGTTCGTACACTCGTAGGCTACGCTCTTCACTGACATTGTGTAACTAACAAGCACTTTGGCTTGAACTACAGTCAATAGTATTTTTAAATAAAAGGAAGAACAGTGAAAACGAACAGTGAATAATCTCCCCTTTTTTTTTTTCTCTCTCTTTACCACCAAGCCAAACGAAACATTGAAAATGAGGCGCACGGTGTCGAGAGTATCTACGCGACGCAAGCGCAAAGTCGTTTTCCACAAGTCGTAGTACGGGTACACCCAGGATTCAGTGGTGTGATTCGAGATAGTTAACTATTTATCTTTCACCCTTTCATGTTTTCGCACTGACTCACGCATTTACGTAGCCTGGCGCCAAGTATAGTGAGAATAGTGGAAAGCTCCCCCAGGCTGGCTGGAAATATAGATAAATATAAACACATAGGCTTGAGTGGGCCAAGGAAGGATGGAAGAGAAGAAATTCGTGAAAAAGTTGACTTGGTTGGTGCGCCAGCAGAGAATTGCGTCGCACCAGTGGTAGAATTCGTCGGCTTTCTGTGCCCCCGTCAGTCCAATAAAAGTATAGGTTCGACATGAATATGTAGCGAGATGAAGCTTGCCGCAAGGTGGTTTCATCCGTCCGAAAAGCCCGTAGTAGGGCAGTTGGATAGTACGAGACTGCTAAATAGCGCAGCAGGAAAGATAAACCTCCTGCTGAAAATGCATAAATGTATGTCGTAATAAAGGGTTTCCGGTAGGCAAGATCCTTCGTCGCAGCTCCCGCCTCTTTATTTTATATTTGTTGAGTGTATTGCTTACCTATGAAGCAAAATAATACACACCCAAAAAACCGGAAACTTAGGCGTAGGCACGCTTTCGAAAACATTAATGTTGACAAGCCACATTTCACAACCTGATATTCGACTCCCCAGTGATGATGCAACTATATATATATATATATATATATATACGGGTATATAAAATGAACGCCACCATACCAGCACAGTGCTGGTATGGTGGCGTTCATCTTATATACCTGTTTTATACGTGCAGCCAAAGAGCTTCGGCTACATTCCCTTTTTCTATTCATATATATATATATATGATAGCATATATGATAGCATAGCGAATATTTGATAGCATCGAAACTTCATATGAATTCTGTAGGTTGACGTTGTTTCAGGGCGAAAAAAAAAAAGTAAACTGGTAAATTGTATACGTAAATATAATTGACATATTCTGCTTCGTGGTGGCTCTCAAATGACGCTGTGTGCTATACTGTTTTATTATTTTCCTTTTTTTTTTTTCTCCAACTAGCAAGGGAAGCTGAACACGGAATTTACACGCTTGCGTATTAAACTTTTGCAGCAGCCTTTGACGGCGGTAACAGCAGAAAGTTTGCCGGTGATGGGCAAGTCAAGGCTACTTTCGTCGTATACTAGCTGCACCACGCTGCTCGTAACACCTACTAACCACACCCAGGCTTTTAAAGGTTTTTCACATTCTGCGGCTTCGAAATAATATCAACAATATTATATGGTGATGATGAAATGAGGTAATCCAGCTCCGAGAATACATTAGTGAAGTGTAAACATCGTACCCCGCCGCACGAGACGACGATAACCGCGGTCACTGTCGCGAAGAGAACTGCTTACGCCTTAGAATGAGCAGGCAGCTGCAGCGTTATCAAAACGGTTTCACACATGAAGAACCTCGTCTCTCTTGGGCGAATGATCTCCAGCGACACACATGACACAGCGGCGGGTCCCCATTGGCTCTGCCACGTCGGCAAGGCTTAAAAGCAAATCTTGAGCTCGCCGTTCCCCTTCTTAGATAAGGGTCACCGACGTGATAAAGATAGGGCAAGCCACCACTGGCTCGGGAATCTTCCACTGTGAGATCGTGTCGCACTTTGTACGCAAGACGAAGGAGGATGTCGCGTCTCTGAAAAGAAAGCTCGCGCTTTGACAATAGAGGAGCATATCTATCTGAGTTCAGGAATATATTTCTTCATTTATTTCACACGAACCAGAGGGAAGGGATGGGCAAACACACGATGCCATGAGACAGAAATTCCAACTGTGCCCGGTTCTGCATGGGCACATCTAACCCGTAGCCATCTAACCCTCTAATGTAGTAGACGTGACCAACGCGACACGAGGGAGATAACGTAATGCGTTTTGTGCCTAGAATATTTTATTGACCACAGTACGCACAAAATATACGTACAACGTGTGCATGTTGTCGTGTAATGACATTGTTGAGGGGATTTGCTCACTCGTGGGGTAAATGATACGATTGTCTTATTTAGCTTTTGCCTCCTGTCCGTTACCGCTACCTGACGCAAGGAAATAACAAAAAGAGAATGTTATCTTTTAATGAAGAGGCTCATGTGGATGCAGTTTCTTTGCCCTGTGAATGTATCTTAGTGATGAGCGGGAGCGCTGTAGCTACAGGCCCTGTTTACGACTGGCCGTGTACAAACATAATCAGGCGTCCTTGTTCTTGAAAAGTCAGTGAACGACTACGTGATGTTTCCAGCAACATCCATGTCTACCTGAGTTTGTGGACTGCAGAGCTGATGCGC